>CAUYRT010086895.1:0-31807 GCA_963574885.1 Lepilemur ruficaudatus | reverse complement strand
CAGCGCCACCTCGGAAGCGGCCCGCCCCCGCCCTGGCAGCTCCGACTCCGGACTCTGCGCTGCGTGCGCCGGGCGCGCACCGCGCGACCCTGCCCTTGGCTCTGCGTTTCGAGGCTCCTTCTCGCTATTCCTGACCCGCCGGACCGCTCCGGGCCTCGCAGGTGCCGTCCGCGGAGAGCTGCTGCGGAACGCGGCGACCTCGAAGCCTCCGCAGACGCGGCCCAGACTTCGTCGGACGCCGGGTCCCAGCGACGCCCGGCCCGGCCCGCCCCGCCCCGCGCCGGCGGAAGGGCGACCTCGCCTCCCGGCACTCGCGGGTGGCGGCGCGGGCATGGACGCGCGGCTGGAGCTGGAGACGACGCGGTGGCTGCTCTGGGACAAGGTGAGGGGCGAGCTGGGAGCGGCGGCGGAGGCGCCGTGCTCTGCCCCCTCCCCCTCGCGGCGCCCGGGTCCGGCGGCGGCGCTGCCTTCTTGCGCTCCGCTACCGCCGCGCGGGGTCACGCGGCCCCCACGGAGCACCGCGGAGGAAGATGCGGCGGCGGCCTGGCCGGCGTGCGCCATGCTGGGAGTTAGGCCGGACCGCGAGGCCGGGCCCGGGAGCGAGCCGCAGTGGTCTAAATGCGGCTGCGCTCTGGCTCTCTCGGGTTGAGGCGCACACGCCTTCCTGTCACTCAGACCGCTGGCTCGTCCTCTGTGCATCCCCATGGACCCAGAATTGCTCCGTTCGGCCTGTTCTTTTCGCCTCTGGGCAGGGTTCCGGTCCACCCTTCTAAGGGCTTGGTGACAAACGTGGGTTCTCCCAGGTGGGCCCGCCTGGCTTCAGGAGTCTCCTTTAGAACTCTGACTTTGCTGAGAAGGTGAGAAGGAACCCTTTGGACACAGCATAGCTGTTTTCCTCTTTATTCCCTTTCTTTGACGCTAGAGCAAGGGACCAGCTCTGGATGTCACTCCCTCTCTCCTCTCTGACTTGCGTCTCCCTCCCTTCCTACCCGTTCCTTCCTCATATTGTTCTCTTCCCCTGCTCCCCAGTGTTCCTCCCAGCTCTTTTCTGCTGACTTTGTTTCTCACTTCCGGTCTGAAACTCAATGTGGCCAACATAGACAGTGCTTCCCTGGCTATGAAGTGTGAACTATTTCTACCTAACAGTCTCTCTAAACAACTTGGTTGGTTTTTTTTCCTTTGTAGGTCTTACTGCAATTGGTAAATTGCAATTGTAGGTCTTACTGCAATTGGTAAAAACAAGCCCCCCCCCAAAAAACCCCCACTTGTTTGTAGGTTTGTTCAATGCCTGTCTCTGGGGCCGACTTTAGGGATGTGAAACCTCTGCAGTCACGCAGGACCCGTGCTCCTAGAATGGCCCACTCTTGGTTTAATGCTCCCCTGTCCTGTCTTGAAGTTTTTAGTTGTTGAACAAGGGGTCACCCATTTTCACTTTGCGCGGGGCCCCAGCAAATTATGTAGTTGATCCTGTCTGCTCTCCGCTCTAACTTGCATGGTTTACAGTGCCTGGCACAGCACATGGTACTAGCAGGTCCCTATGATATTTGATGAATGGATGGAGCAGATGGCAAGCTCTGCTAGCAGGGGCCAGATCTTTGTTTTCGTTTACCATTCTCCAGCCCCTGTGAATGAAATGACAGCAAATCCCGTTTCTGTAATGCTGTTGGCAACTCCTGGGGTGGGTTTTCTTTTCCTGGAACTTTGCGATTCTTAATGGGGAAAATGTTTCCATTTCTGATAACTTAGTAACTTATAAAGTATAGGATTCTTTTGAAGTCAGAGTTGGTAATGCATTGTTCCATAAAATTTTCACTTTGAAGCAAAAAAAAAAAAAAAATCCCAAATTCTACACAGTGTTGCATCCATATAGAGAAAGACTGTGCTTCCCTGGGTAAAGATGTGGGGATGTTGTCGTTTTTTATTTTTGAATTTTTACCACTCCTCGTGTTCTTTCCTCTCTCAGAATTTCTTGTTTGGCTTGAGAGAGGCACCTGTGTGGGAAGGAGCCCTTTCATCCTCAGTGGCCCTCCCAGCAGCTAAAAAGCATCGCATCCTGTAACCTGATGCCCCCACGCGTGGCAAGGCGCCCAAGTGGGCTCCCGCGCATTTGTACCTTCATTCCTGTTGTCTTCTCTGCTGTTGGTTTTGGTCACTTTTAGGGCTGGTTCTCTGTTCCCCTCTTGACTTTTCCTTCTTATCTCTGTCTCCTTTGTTCCTCTTAGGCTACTTGGTCTTTTATAGATATCAAAGGCCAATTAGGATTTCCCAACTCTGCACTGTGAACAAGAGAGGTCACTGGACATTGGGTGAGACAGTGAAGTCTGTGTTTTCTCATTCGCTCCACGAGTATGTATTGAGCCTCTTTTATGTACCAGATCTGAGCTCTTCTTTCGGGCACCTGACAGTATGATAGGTAAGACTGTGCTCTGTGTCTAATGCCTATTGCTCTTAACCAAAAAAAAAAAAAAGATGAGAGTTACTTGATCCTGTTGAGCCTGGAACAATCTGGAAATGTGGGCTTAATTCCAAAAAAATGAAGGTTTTATTGCAATAGCATTTCAAAGTGTAATTGCGTGGCCATGTCTTTCCTGAGTGTTCATCCAAATGGATGATGACTGTCAGATAGGAACAGAAAGTACGTTTTCTGTTGTTCCTCTGAACTCGTAACTTAAAAGTCTCATATGAAATTAATGTGATTGTCATTTTTCTCCCATTTTAACATTATCTGAAATTGTTGTACAAAGAAAATAGAGCAATGTATAATGAACTTAGATGATTCATGTTAGTGTCATTTGAAGCAGTTAATGTTATAGAAGAGGCACTAGGTTAATGCTTATCATGCAGCTTAAGCAAGTCTCTCAATCTCCGAGGCTTCTGCGTCAGTAAAATGGAGGTTTTGTTATTTGCCTGCTTCTTGGTGTCGTTGCAAGATTCAAACTTGACCAGGTATGTGAATGCCTTGTACAAATGGTAAAACATTACAAAGTGAGGGGTTTTTTTTGTTGTTGTTGTTATTTGTTTCTTGAGACAAAGTCTTGCTCTGTTGCCCAGGCTAGAGTGGCATCATCATAGCTCACTGAAGGCTCAAACTCCTGGGTTCAGGTGATCCTCCTGCCTCAGCCTCCTGAGTAGCTGGGACTACAGGTGCGTGCCACCATGCCCGGCTAAGTTTTTTCTATTTTTGGTAGAGACAGGGTCTTGCTCTTGGTCAGGCTGTGCTCGAATTCCTGGGCTCAAGCAATCCTCCTGCCTCAGCCTCCCAGAGTGCTAGGATTACGGGTGTGAGACATCCTGCCTGGCCAAGGTTTTGACTTAGATTGTATAGTCTATCAATCTCTGGGAAAATATGAAGACATTAGAGAAGAAAATGAATGTTTAATCACAACAAAGCGCCAGGTAGAGAAAAATACTTTACATTCATTTGATACAATCCCCCTAAAACCTTAAAAACTGTGTAAGGGAGGTTCTAGATTGTTTCCATTGTACAGATGGGGAAACTAAGAATTTGAGAAGCTAGGTAATCTGCCAAGCATACAGAGTTAGTGGTTAAGTGGTGTGGCTGGAATCCCATTCTGGGTGTTAGACTCCTGTGCTAAAAACTTCTATTACCATTTCTCCAAAAGTGCTTACCTTAGTAGGAAATAAAAGAATACTTACATTTTAGTGTCAAATAAACTGGTTTCATGTTTCAAATTTCAAAAGCATCAGAAAATTGAAAAGCTTTTATATATGTATATAATTTTTTTCCCGTAGGTTAGAATTATTGCAGGACTTTTTACATTTCAGACTTTTCTTTCTCTTATTTGTCTGGCTGTATCTGGTCTATACATTTCTGTTTTGCAGAATCCTTTGACGTTGGCATTAGTGAAAGGACTAATAGCGGAAGGTAATACGGAGGAACTACAGAAATGTTTCGGGGCCCGAATGGAGTTTGGGACAGCAGGCCTTCGAGCTGCTATGGGAGCAGGCATTTCTCGTATGAATGACTTGACCATCATCCAGACCACACAGGTACCACGTTTTTATAATTACTGGTTACTCTTAACTTATCTCCTGGTTCCTTTTGTATCTGAAAGAACTCATTTGTTTTAATCCTGAACAAGTCTTCTGAGCTTGGCTGGGCGCAGGGAGTCCGCACCGTGTACTCTGTAGAGGAAGGCTTGCGCAGTGGGTTGAAGCAGCGCTTGTTTCAGGACGCATATAGCCACGCCTCCGGCATGCATTCACCCATTCATTCGTTTAACAGACTCACTGAGTGCCTGCTATGTGTGTGCCAGGCACTGGGGACATAAGAATGACTGAAACAGACAGATTCCCTCATGGAGCTTTCATTCCAGTACAAATGCACCAACTAAGCTGACCAACTTTTAAGGTCTTACAGTTTCTGCCATGGTTCTATGGATGCAAGCACTGAAAAGCTTTTCTGCCAAAATTACCAAAAGCCGATTCTATTCTGTTTTAATTTATGGTATGGATTGAATCTATTATTGAGTTTTCTTGCCTTAATTTGTGAATTTTATTGTCAGAGTCTAGACCCAGGTTTTAGGAATAGAGATGAAAACTTTGACAAAACAGAAGAGCTGCCACTGAGTGTTGGAAGCACTGTTTGTAAGGGAAATGAAATACAACAGATTATTCTCACGGTTTCTTCAACTTAGACTTGTTAAAAACGTATGTCACTTTAATTTTGGGAAAGCAAAGGCTAGAAAAATTGCCTAATAATGATTACGTGTGCCTCACATGTGCATCCCAGTGTGAAAGAGAGAGTCGGGCATGTTCTAGTGAAACCCCGATAATCTAAGGGTACAGAATTGCCATGGGAACTCCTGTCCACAAGCTCTTACTAAGCTAGAGATCTCTTTGGAGGGAAGACTTAGAGTGGGGTGAGTATGGGAAGCCCATTCCAATCATTAGGGCTGTGGAACAAATCATCCAAAACATAGTGATTTAAAACAGCAGCCACATATATTTTGCTCACAGATCTGTCATTTGGGAAGAGCTCAGTGGGCACAGCTCATCTCTGTTCCATTCAGCATCACCTGGGCCAGTTTGGAGGTTAGAATCGTTTGGAGGCTCCTTCATTTACGTGTCTGCAGTTTGCTGGCTGTTCGCTGGGATCTTAGCTGGGGCTGGAACAGCGCATGTGGCCTCAGCTTCCTTGCAGGATGGTGGCTGGTTTCTAAGGGAGCTTTCTGGGAAAGAGGGAATGTGCCAGGTGGAAACTGTACTGACTTTTATGACCTAGCTTTGAAAGTCACGCAGAGTCACTTCCACCATATTGTATTTGTTAGAAGTGAGTCGATGAGGCTGGCTCATACTCAAGGCGAGGGCCCGCAGACACCCACTTTTCACTGCAGAAACTTCAACACCATGTCACAAGAAGCCCATGTGGGATGGGATGTGTTGCTGTGGCTATCTTTGGAAAATCCATTTGGTCCCACCCGCCATGAGGCCTAAATGTTAGGGGGTTCTAAGGGATTCTAGAAGAACCTCAAGACTTTTTTCTTGTATTCATTTACATCTAGTTTCCAAGAATGATGAAATGTATTTCCATTTAGGACCTATCTCACCCACCCTTTCCCTTAGAAGAATTGGGAGTAGACCCTGTGGTAGCTAAGGATCCTATAAAACCAAGATGATCAATGATTTGAAGATCATCTAGTTCAATCAGCCACCCCCTTGGGATAATTTTCTCCATAACCCTACCACGCTGAAGTGGTCATTTTGCCTATATTGAGATGCTTATAACAGGAGACAGGATGTTAAAAGTTAAGAAAGTTGTATCTGAGCAGCAGGAGACTCTTTTTAAAATTTTAGGAGTGGCTGCAAAATTAGAGGAAAGAGGATTCCCAGAACAGACTGCTCAAGCTTCCACCATAACCCTGGGTAGTGTTGCCCGGCAGAATGCTGATGTGCAGATACAGTGATCACTTTTCCCCGCTCTGACTTTGGCTGTGGTGTAGGTTCCCTTCCTGCTGGTCTTCGGGTGTGGAGTCTCGTCCTAATGTGCCCCCAGATTTGCCTGGTTAGGTTTAGGAAGCAGGCGGATGTGATTCAAGAACATCTCATAGGAAACAGGATAGAAACTGGAGGACAACTTTTGTCTTGTTTGCCTCATTCGTAGAGGTTATAATTTCCTTTTATCAATGAATTTCTGCTCTAGTTTATGCTTGATTTGTGATCTGTGTGTTCTTAGTTACTTAGTCTATCCATGTCACATCAGCGATGGAGAACTCACTGTCCTCTGAACTCGCCCATTCTGTATTTTGTACAATTCTCATTAAAAGATTGTTTCATTATTTTGAGCCCAAATCTGCCTTCTGTAGCCTTTACATATTTGTTCTGATTTTTGAAGCCATATAACAAGCTTGATTCTTGTGTTTTATGGTATTTCAATTCTGAAAACCTCCCTCTTCTCCCACTGAGTCTTTTCTCTAGAATAAGCGTTCCCTTTGCCCTTAGCCATTTTCTCAAGTGTTCATCCTCAGCAGGCCCCAGAAAGTTTTAGAGAATTTGGAGATGGTTTTGGACTTTGGCTGAATGCTTTTTGCCCCCTTGAGCACTGGGTCCGGCGCAGGGGCTAACCAGGGAGGGAGAGGGTGCTGTCACTGTGGAAGCCTTAGAGTGTCAGGCATCTGAGTGCCTTCTGGGGAGCCCTCAAAACCGTACACACGTGTCTTTACTTCCTTGTGCCACTCAACCTCAGGAGACATGCCCAGTGCAATGTTTGTTAAGGAAGATTCTAAAGTCATTCTGGGGGTGTGATGTGTCCCCCTAACAAAAATTAGAGTTACCTATATTATTTATGAGACTTCCTTTAGCCAAAGTGACATAAATAATAAGAACCATCATTTTTGCCAAGTCAACCAGAGTTCTCTTTGTTCTATAAGGCTTTGAAGGAAAGTAACCATAAAAATAATGCTCATAATGGCAGACACTTACCTAGTACTTACTTGGTGTTGAATTCTCAGCACTTTGCATGTTTTAATTAACTCCTTATAACAGCACTATGAGTTGGGTATTATTGTTATTCCTGTTTTACAGTAGAGGAAACTAAGGCACCGGGAGATTAAAGAACTTGTAATTTGCTTATAGGGGTCAGAGTGAAGTACAAATCCACAGATTCTGATTCTGGAGTATTTGTTTTCAAGCCCTACACTGAGCCACCTCTTACCAGACGTGGGTACAAAACCAGGCTCTGGTGCTTGTGTATCTAAAACTAGGCACGTGACTGTATCTCTCTGAGCCTTTGTTTTCCCATCTGTAAAATGGCATTTCTTGGCAAAGTTGATCAGGGGTTAGAGATAATAAATACTAAGTGCCCGACACAGTGCCTGATACAGATAGACAGACAACGATAAAGCTATTGTTTTCTTACCGTTCAGTTTGTTTAATTACGGAGGGGTTTTCCCCCCTCTGCTATAATGTTCTCCTATGAAAAATGAGAAAACTTGATTTTTGGTTAATTATTCTATATCATATAGATAAAAGATGTGTTAAACATACAGTCTTTCAAGCCCTGGGATATTTTTAGGGATTTTTCAGATACCTGGAAAAACGGTTCAGTGACCTGAAGCAGAGGGGTGTGGTGATCAGCTTTGACGCTCGAGCGCATCCGTCCACCGGAGGCAGCAGCAAAAGGTATTTAAACGTTGTTAGGAAACAATTTTTTTGTAGTTTATTTTGCAGTTTTATTTTTAATCGACATTTCAATATCTTGAATCTTGACTTTAAATACATCTGTTACCTACCTTGCTTAACTATGAAAATGATGGGTAAATTCTATTTGCAACTTTGCAAAAATCTGGCCCTATATTTAGATTAAGAAAATAATATTATCTAGATGATTTAGAATATAATACCCATCTAAATGAAAGACGTTATTTAAACTGGCAATATTATTTTTCCCTCTCATTTACTTCTTTTTATGTAATTTCCCCCTGCTGTTCGCAAGTCTTATGACCCACTTACCATGTCAAGCTGCATTTTCGTAACATTCCCACGCCAATGGGACCCTCTTATGTAGCTGTAGGTATAAGGTGATGGTGATAGTGATAGCGTCAGTCATCTGAGTACTGATTATGAACCAGGCACTTACATAATTAGTCATTGACTCCTCCCAACAACCTGTAACGTATGCACTTTTGTCTCTGCCCTGCGATCATGAAATGAGAGGAGCAGTCGCAACAGCATAAGGAGGCTGGCGCCAGAGGTCAGCAGACTTTTTCTTTATGGGGCAGATAGTCCGTGTCTCACACATTGCACCATATGGTCTCTGTCCCAACTACTCAGCTTACCTTGAGGCACAAAAATACCCATAGACAATACATAAATGACTGGGCATAGCAGTGTTCCAATAAAACTTTATTTACAAACTGGGCCATAGTTTAGCAACCCCTGCTCTTAACCATGTTATGTGACACTTTTTTTAATGAAACACTTGCCCTGTTATGAATTTTTGATCATTCCAGAGCATAAGTATTAATAGTTTCTCAGATTGGGAGAACATACAAATACTCTTAATGAAAAGTCTCATTAACTCTGAAGAGCTGGATGAATTTATAGAGTCCTATCTTTGCCCACCCAGAGCTTCCAATCTAAGAGAGAAGCATTGATGCCGACAAATGTGTGGCCGTGAGGAAGGGAGTGTGGCCAGGGAAAGTTCCCAGATGACATCAGCCCCCAGATTGAACTCAGGAGGGCATATGATTTTTAGTTTTCAGCTTTGCAGGCTCAAAAATGTGATTTTTTTCAATAAAGCAAAAGAAATGTTGTAGCTCTGGGGCATAGAGGCGCATGAAAGGCATGTGATGTGGTATAAACCAGGTATCAGCTTGTCATTTATAGTTAGTGAATGTGCAGTCAGAGCCGATCATGAGCATGTTCTGCTGCCTTGGGGCAGGTCGGATCCTCTGGTCAGAGTAGTACATGTATGTGCACAGTGAGCTTCGGAGGCTGAATCTGCCTGGCTAGCTTCTCAGATTTTTTTCATTTTAGACTGACTGCCCTGCTTCTGGTTGACACAGCCTTCAGATATATCAGTTAAGGTATAGCTATTTCTTGCTCTGGCCTTAGAGCCATATTATTTCCTTAAAGTACCTGATGTTACAGATTATATTTTAGTTTATGGTTCAGGTCTCAGAGTTTGATGGGATGGGATGGAGCTCAAGGATACTCTTTGTCACCTACAAGGTGTAAGACATTTGGAGACTGTAACATAAATATTAAACCAATGCATGGCAAAACATTTGTAAGTATTAATAAATGGAATCTTCCTAAAGAGTTGGAAAATATTACAGTTTCAGAATTTTACCTAAAGAAATTTTTATTAGGTTTTTGTTTTTTGTTTTTTTTTTTTTGAGACAGAGTCTCACTCTGTTGCCTGGGCTAGAGTGCCGTGGCGTCAGCCTAGCTCACAGCAACCTCACACTCCTGGGCTCAAGCAATCCTCCCACCTCAGCCTCCCGAGTAGCATGCCCAGCTAATTTTTGTATTTTTAGTTGTCTGGATAATTTCTTTCTATTTTTAGTAGAAACAGGGTCTCGCTCTTGCTCAGGTTGGTCTTGAACTCCTGAGCTCAAGCGATCCTCCCACCTCGGCCTCCCAGAGTGCTAGGATTACAGGCGTGATGTTTATTAGTTGTTTAATTTTCCCATTTTAAATACCTAGTGGGGAACGTAAGCAGTGACTGTTAAGCATATGAAGAGAACACACTGACTATGTTTTGTGCACATCTGTAGCTGTGCGTGTGTCTATTTGTGTGCCCATGCACGGAGATCTCCTCCTGGTGCTCCAGCCAGCCCTGCAGTGGTGATGATGAACCTGGTGCTCAAGACAGATTTGGAGGGAGAATGAATGATCTGATTGTTTAATCCAGTAATGGTACAGCGTTGTTCATTCTGAGTAAATTGCTTGTTTGTTTGTGGTAAAGTATGTTACACCATGCGTGAAGACAGATTTGATGCCGCTTGCAATGGAAGTTGAGGAAAATGTCAAAAGATTCAAGTTATCTTTTAAAGGTTAATTGGAACCAGGATGTGTGTGTGTGTGTGTTTACGGGTGTGTGTTTACCCACATGCATGCCAATATGTCTTATATTTCAAATAAAACCATCTCTAGTCCAATTCCGGTCTGCATGGTTTCTACGGGACTGTGATAGGTTTGGGCAAGGGTTTGTCAGCCTCTGCACCACTGCCACGTGACTTCACGCTGGCTGGATGATTCTTTGTTGTGGGGGACTGCCCTGTGCACTGTAGGGTGGGTGTTGAGCGGCACCCCGACCTCTGCCCACTAGCTGCCAGTAGCGCCTTCCCCCTCTCCCCAGTGTGACAACCAAAAATGTCTCCAGACACTTGAGTGGGCAGGGGGCAGAATGACCGCAGCTGGGAACTGCTGAGCTAGACGGTGGGTGAGCTGAGAGACTGGGAGCGACCTGTCCCGGCTGCTTACTGGCTGTCGGCCGTGGGCACGGTGCCTGGCTTTTCTTGGCTTTTAGCCCCATTTCTGTAAAACGAAGAGGTGGAATGAGATGACTTTTAAGGGTTCTCCAGCTTTAATGTCTGTGCCAATGTAAAGATTTGGAATAAATGTCATCCTTGGTCTGGCTGCAGTGTTCTACCTAAGGAAGTGTCAGACATTCATTTCCTTCTTCCTGTCACCTGAGGTCTTGACAATTGACTCTCTTTTTCTCCCCTGTCACTCTGCATTCCCAGGTTTGCCCGACTTGCTGCAACCGCATTTGTCAGTCAGGGGGTTCCTGTGCACCTCTTTAACCATGTAACCCCAACCCCCTTTGTGGTAAGTAGCTGCTTCCTTCTATGATTTCCTGTCACAGGATCAGGGACAAGACTTGGCTGAATTTTACAGTCGTTAGGGCTGCTGGGGTTGGACGATTTGAATGACGGAAGAACTCAGCATTTATCAGGCATTCTCTTCTCTCTCCAGGAATGCTTCTCCCACATCCTAGTAATTTTTCTCTGGTATTCAAGTTTTGATTCGTCAGAATTGGCTTTTCAAATGTGCAATTTTCCTTTTGCTTGCATTCTAAGGGTATTTTAGCAAGTTAGCAAAACGATGTTTTGTCTGTTTGTTTTTTAATTTGATGTGTAGTTCTTTTTCCCAGCTATCACAATTAGGAAACTTCTTGTTTCTAAATCTGAATTCACCTCAAATCCTGTTTTATCATGAATGTTTTTGACAAATTGCTGCACCTGCCTTTTATACAAGTGTTTCATGCTAAATGCTATTCATGGTTCACACAGACAGCGTGCTTGGCATGTTTGAGTAAGACATTTTAGCAAATTCTTCATGTAGCAGAATGTAAAGAAAAGCTGTTGCTTTGATGGAGTCAGACCTTTTAAGAGCTAGGACAGATGCTGAGAATATATGTTTTTAGAAAACGATTTGGATGCGTTTACTTGCATCGAGTAGGAACGAGAGTGTGTCAACGCAGAAGTCAGTCCCGCTTGTTTTGTGTTTGCCATTTCTAGTGCACTGGCAGGTAGATGCAACACCTCGCAGATTGTAGGTAGCCCAGACACACTCTGTGTCACATCCAAATGTAGTTCAAGTTTCATTGGTTTTTTGTTTGTTTGTTTGTTTGTTTTTAGAGACAGGCGTCTCTCTGTCAGCCAGGCTGGAATGCAGTGGCGCAATTATACCTCACTGTAACTTCAAACTGGGCTCAAGGGACCCTTCTGTCTCAGCCCTCCAAGGAGCTGGGACTACAGATGTGCACCACAGCACCTGGCAATTTTTTTAAATATAGAGACAGGGTTTCACTATGTTGCCCAGGCTGGTCTTGAACTCCTGACCTCAAGCACTCCTCCTGCCTCAACCTCCCAAAGTGCTGAGATTACAGACGCGAGCCACCGTGCCTGGCCAAGTTTCATTGTTTGATGGAAAAATTGCAGTGTGTTCAAGCATCCTAATTGTCTACTGTACCAAGTATTAATAGCTATTATTTTTATGACAGACATGAATTAAATGAGTGTCTCATGATCATTTCCCCACACCATGGAGTGGTTGTCCCCTTTTCTTTGCCCCAGGTTACCTGAGAGATGTGACATAACTTTCAAGGGGACTGGATACTGCAGGGGACCAGTAGTTCTAATCTCAGGTTGCCTGTGTGCAGTAATCTCATTTGCAGCTGTAGGGGGAACTCCAGCCCCTCCCTGCATTGTGGCAGTCGTCTTGTGAATGTGGGAGCTAAGTCACAACGTAAGGGAGGGAGATTTAACCCTGGAGTGAGAGATCAATGTGCAACCTGTAAGAGAACTCTGTTTCCTCAACTTTCTTCTCAACCTTTTCCTTAAAAGCAAATGAGAAAGAGGAGGAGAAGGAGAAGCAGCTGGAGGGAATAAATGGAATTTTTAAGCTCCTGTACCAAGTGGAAACCTAAAAAGAATGCAGAGGCTGGACAGTGGCTTACACCTGTAATCTGAGTACTTTGGGAGGCTGAGACAGGACGATCGCTTGAGCCTAGGACTTCGAGGCTGCAGTGAGCTATAATCGGGCCACTGCGCTGCAGCCTTGGTGACAGAGTGAGTCCCTGTCTACCAAAAAAAAAATGTGGGATAGAAGTTTAGACTGTTTTTTGTTTGAAGCATTTTCTAGTTCTAGCAAGTGGAAGACAGAATGAGAAGATGACGCATAGGAAATTACTCACCTTTCCTGTTTGGACACCCGTCCTGGAATTGCGAGCAGCCAGTTAGCTCTGAGGGTAGTGAGGGTATACTGCTTACGTGTGGCACAGAAATACTGGATGAGACATTATGATATTTATATACTGTCTTTATTGAAAGGGAACAGGTTGGCACAAACAATATGCAATAGCCATTGTAAATATATCTAATTTTTTGTTAAAAACTGTTCGCTTTATTTCCTCCTATGTTACAGCCCTACACAGTATCACATTTGAGACTTTGTGCTGGAATCATGATAACTGCCTCTCACAATCCAAAGCAGGATAATGGTTATAAGGTATTTTTTTCTCTCTACATTTATGTCCTTCTGTAGGAATCCTGCACCTTTACTGCTTGGGGGCATAGGTAATGGATGCTTCATTTTCATTAACTCTAAACTTTTCAAATGTGTTCTGGCTTCTCTAGGTCTATTGGGAAAATGGAGCACAGATCATCTCTCCCCACGATAAAGGGATTTCTCAAGCTATCGAAGACAATCTGGAGCCGTGGCCTCAAGCCTGGGACGATTCTTTGATTGATGGCAGTCCACTTCTTCACAACCCAAGTGCTTCTGTCAGTAGAGACTACTTTGAAGACCTTACAAAATACTGTTTCCACAGGTAAATGGATTGTGTCTTCACGGACCTTAAGCGAGTTAAATTAATGTGATTCAGCCAAATTCTGTCAGTTTTCGTGACAGTTTTCTCTTTAATTGTTGCATATAGTGCATCTGACTCTAGAGACTGTAGACTGGGGGTTGGCACACTTTTAAAGGGGCACACAGTAAATATTTTTGGCTTCTAGGGCCATATGAATTCTTTCCCAACTGTTCAACCCTGCTCTTGTACTACGAAAGCACCCCCAGATGATACATCACTGAAGGAGTGTAAACACAAAAGCAGGTAGCTGGCTCTGTCGCTTAGGCTGGAGTGTAGTGGCATCATCATAGCTCATTGCAACGTTGAACTCCTGGGCTCAAGTAATCTTCCTGCCTCAGCCTCCTGAGTAGCTAGGACTACAGGTGCACAGCAGCAGGCCTGGCTAATTTTTTCTATTTTTTGCAGATATGGGGTCCAGGCTGGTCTTGAACTCCTGGGCTCAAGCAATCCCAAAGTGTTGGGATTACAGGCATGAGCTACTGCACCTAGCCCATCTTTTTTTTTTTTTGTATTTGTAGAACTTCTTTGTTTATATAGAAAACTATCTTTATTTATTCTAATTAAATTTATTTATTTTAAAATGTTTTCCCTTTTCTTGTTACCTTTGGAAGTTTTGTGTGTTTTTTTTGAAACAGAGTCTTGCTCTGATGCCCCGCCTAGAGTGCCGTGGCGGCAGCTTAGCTCAGAGCAACCTCAAACTCCTGGGCTCAAGCAATCCTCCTGCTTCAGCCTCCCAAGTAGCTGGGACTACAGGCACGCACCACCACACCTAGCTAACTTTTTCTATTTTTAGTAGAGATGGGGTCTTGCTATTTTTCAGTCTGGTCTCGAACTCCTGACCTCAGGCAATCCTCCTGCCTCTGCCTCCCAGAGTGCTAGGATTACAAGCATGAGCCACCATGCCCAGCCACCTTTGGAATTTTTTCTTGAAACCTTTGCTGAACTGTTTTTAAAAGTTCGATAATATGTATTAATCCTTTAATTATGGCTTCTGGGTTTTATGTCATACTTAGGAAGACTTTCTCTAGACCAAAGTTATTTTTTTTAATTCCCCATGTTTTTTCTAAAACTTTAATGTTTACATTTTGTAATATTTCAATCTTTCGAGTCATTGGTAATTTTAATTTTGTATGGAGTGCAAAGTAGGAGAGCAGATTTGGTTTTTTCTAAAAGGTTTGCTGTTGTACCAATACAGTAAACTGAAGAATTTATCTCTTTTTGGCTAATTGGATATGATACCTTTATGAAACTGTTTCTAACATTAATCAAGTGATTATTATATTATGTATAAGATAATTATTAGAGGCCCTTCACATACAGTTTCATTTTAATCCTCATGATAATGCTGAGAGTAAGTTCTGGTACATTACCATTTTGTAGATGAGAAAAGTGCAGCAAAGTGTGATTAAGTAAATAGACATCAGTCACACAGCTTGTAAGTGGCAGAGTTCCACGATGTAAATTTGGGTCTGGTTCCAGAGCATGTTAACCACTAAGCTTTACTGCTTCAAATATGCATTCCCATTTCAAATTGGATCAACTTCTGAACTCTCTATTCTGTTCCTTTTGTCTGCCTTTTTATATCTACTACCCAACTCTTTTAACTATTATAGCTTTATAATATATTTTAATATCTGAGAGGGTTTTTTTTCAGATTTGTCCTCCCTGATCTTGCATATTTATTTTACTGGATGTATTTTATTTTCAAGGGTATGTTTGTTTTAACCCACTATTCTCTTAGAGAAGACCTTGTTTGTTTATTCATTTCCAAAAGAAATGGATAATAACCTAAAACTCTACCAGTCAGAGCATTGGAAGTTTTAAAAATCTTATGTTTACTTTTCTATAACTTCTTTCAATTTTGATGTTTATTGTTATTCTACATTAAGTCCCTAGATCGTGGTACTTTGCCAAACAGGATTGTAACTTGACAAAGAAAAGTTTTATTGTTATATGTTCATGTATGGGATAACCCATCACATTTTGTTAAAAGGAACAGTTTGAAAATCATTTCTGAAGCTAATACAGAATATGTGGAGCCCTGGAGCTGCCACACTCGGCTCTGGCTCAGCCATGGTGGGCGCCTGACAGCAGCCGCGAGCCTCGTGCTGGGACCGGAGCCCGAGGTTATCTGCTGCGTCCTACTCTAGATGTGAAAGCTGTTCCGTAAAAGAGAATCTGTGAATAATCAGATTTGCTGAAAATAACTACAGAGTAACATTTAAACCTTGAATATGTTGGGGGAATATGTATATTCGAGAGAGAGTGGATTTTTTTAATGGAATTGGAAAGATATTCAGTTGTACGTTATTATATCAATTTCTTAATTCGTATGACTCTGGCTCCTTGACATTTTGCAAACCTTCCAGTTGCGAGAGGCATATTTCTGTCTTTTCTCATTTCTATGGTGTGCCTGATTCTAGGAGCGTGAACAGGGAGACCCAGGTGAAGTTTGTGCACACCTCTGTCCACGGGGTGGGGCATGACTTTGTGCAGTCGGCTTTCAAGGCTTTTGACCTTGTTCCTCCCGAGGCTGTCCCTGAGCAGAAAGACCCTGATCCTGAGTTTCCGACGGTGAAATACCCGAATCCCGAAGAGGGAAAAGGTGTCTTGGTAACCACATTTTTTTTAAATGCTAAAATCTACCTTTTATATTCCAAGCTATTACTGTCAAACAAAATATGTTTTTATGTGTTTTCATTGTGCTGAAGAATAATTTCATTGTTGGAAATACATATATTTGTTAGTCATTAATTTCTTAAAGATCTTTCAAATTCGATATCTTAGCATCGGGATCTGAGAGCTGAAATCTAAATGCTGCTTTAAGTTTAATTAATTTAATGTAATTTAGTTTAATTTACTGTGCTTCCTTAATGCCAAAAAAGAAACAACAGTAATAGGATGGAGTTTTATCATATTATGACTTTTATTCCTTAATTGTCATTTTTCTGATATGAAGAAGTATTGTTTACATTGTTACAAACCTGTAGCATTTTGAAGATATTGAGAGCGTTAGTCGTTTGGTTTGCTTGTGAGGCTGACCACAGGGCAATGCCTGCACACAGCCGTCCAGCCGCACACGTTCTGTCTTACGTGCAGCGGGTCACACGGGCAGGTTTGGGCCACACACAGATGCTCCCATTATCTGATCTCTGACCTAGGAAGGTAATGTGTGCCCAACCAAGACCAGCTCCAGAAATACAATTCAGCCTTCATCTGGGGACAGTACTCTTTTAATTGTTAAGGAACTGAATGTTTTTAAAGACTACCATATGCTTGATTCTTGATTTAAGTAATCTTTTATTTTCATACTCTTTTTCAGACTCTATCTTTTGCTTTGGCTGACAAGACCAAGGCCAAAATTGTTTTAGCAAATGACCCAGATGTTGATAGACTTGCTGTGGCAGAAAAGCAAGACAGGTAAATTAATTGTGATTACCTATATTACAGAAAATAAAAAGCAGTAAAATGTTCCTGGGGTCACCGGATCTATGTGGAAACATTTCCCATTTATTTTGCAAGTGATCATCTCACTGGACCCTCTGTGGAGTCTCCTAATGCAGAGTGAGATGCTGACCTAGTTGGGGCAAGGTGGAGGTGTCTCATGGTTGGCATAACGTAGATAACCCAGTATGTATTTTGAATTGAAGTTCCTATTTGTGATCTTCCCTTAATTTATAATTTAGAGGGGTGGGGGGAAGAAGAGGAAGAAAAAAATTTATAATTGAATATATTATAAGTGATGTCTCCGTGCCTACTGAGGGCAGAGTTCTTTGGTGCTGGCTTTGCAGTTGAGCATTTGCCGATGGGTTTGGGAAGGAGCTGAACCTTCAAGGAATTGATGAGTTTAGTTTGGACAGACCAGAGAGGAATGCCTGTGGGTATTGGCATAGTGTTTAAGACAAGTCTGATCATAGAGATTGTACAAAGGAAAGTAAGCAAGTGGGAGAAAAAGTTGAAAGGTAGGCAGGGTCCAAGGAATTTTGGGTGTCAAACAGCTTATGTGATGTTTTGGGGGCAATGGAATACTTACTGCCAAAGGGATGGGGTTTTAGTTTATGATAAAACAGGTTAAATCCTGTATTAGTGTTTAGAAAGTTAGCCCAGGGGCTACGTGACAGTGTGTGAGATTTATTGCTAGTCACCTGCATCACAGAGAGGGACAGAAATCACATATCTGTTCTTTGGTATTCTGACCGCTTTAGGGCCGAGCATGATCTTAAGGAATGCTAAGCTGTCACCTCTCAGAATCAGCAATACTGACCAGTCCAAAAGTTGAGATATCAAAACTTATTTTATACATAGGGGGATCTTGCCAGCATATTTCTGTTACGTTTAAAACAAAAGCCTTTGCCAAGGATTAAAATGAAAGCATTATGTGTCATAGCTGACATACTTTGGTTTTTTTTTTTTTTGAAACAGTCTCAAAAAAAAATAAGTATACTTATTTTACTTAATATTACTTAAGTAATTATTTAATAATTACTTAATTATACTTAAAAATAAGTATAATTCTATAAAATCAGAATCTTCAGACGGGATATGTGTCGAGGCAAACTGGGTGGTACGTAGTAGCCATTCAGTGTTTATGAAGGGGTAGTTACATTAGTGACCAATTATTTAAAGATGATGAATAACAAGAACAGACTGGCAAAAAATGCTTTAAGACTTCTTTGCTTAATTGTCCTATTCCAGTGACTTCTAGTGTCTTCCTTAAGATCATGGAAATGAATAGTTTTTTTTTTCTTTCAGGGGTGAATGGAGAGTGTTTTCAGGCAATGAGCTGGGGGCCCTCCTCGGTTGGTGGCTCTTTACTTCTTGGAAAGAAAAGAACCGGGATCGCAGTGCCCTCAAAGACACATACATGTTGTCCAGCACTGTCTCCTCCAAAATCTTGCGGGCCATTGCCTTAAAGGAGGGTTTTCATTTTGAGGTAAGGTATTTGTGGGACTTGCTCATTTTCCTTTCTTTTGCTTTGTAGAAGATCTAAGGCATTTCTTATTCTTTTGGATTATCCCTTCAGGAAACATTAACTGGCTTTAAGTGGATGGGAAACAGAGCCAAACAGCTAATAGACCAGGGGAAAACTGTCTTATTTGCATTTGAAGAAGCTATTGGTAAGACATGATAATGAGGATCATAAAATCAGTTAATACAGAACGTAAGTAAATGGGAAAAAGGCTTGGATTTGGGTTTAAAAGATCCACAGTGAAACAGGAACAGACAATTTACTTTGCTTTTCTAGTGCTCAGGTTGAGTGTTGAACTTGTCCTGCTCCAAAATTAGTATCTCAGATACTTTTCAGCCAAAAGGAGCATCTTACAAATAATCAAGCCATTAATGTAAGAATCCTTTCTCCAGGTGACAGTGACACCAAGTCCAGCCAGACTGACCTTGTCTTAAACTGTCGATATAAATGAGCAGAAAGGAGAGCTAATGGTAGAAATTTGAAATTCATGTTTGTGCCAAAATTTTTTATCTATTACTTTAGTAAAAACTAATATGCGTTAAGTTTGTTTATTAACATGTTCATCTGTACATTTCCTGCAGCGCCAACATACACACATGATTTGACTGATTGAATGATGTGTTATAGCTCAGCTTCTGCTCTTTTGTTGTCAAATTTGGCAGACTTGTCTTTCTATAGCTTTTTAGTTTTTTAATAAAAAACTTTTCTTACATTCTTTTATCAAATATTAATTGCATATCTATTACTCAGTGACTCCAAAAGAAATGGATGACACTGACCTTAGCCTACAGCAGCTTATATAGCTCTAGCTAGTAACCACACAGGAGTGTAAGAGGCCAGGTGTCGCAATGAATAATGTAACTAACAAGAACACTGGGATCCAGAGAAGAAGTATATGTTGCCTAGAACAACTGGAAACAATTTCATGTGAGCTGGAGGGACTTGCAACACATCTAGCGAATGGCACTTTGGCCAGGAGAGGAAACCTTCCTCACGGGTTCTTCAACAAACACTTCTTGAGAGCCTGCTATGTGCTAGGCACTGGGCTAACTTCCTCACTGTGTGATGGTAAGTGAGAAACATGCATACACTCACACTGCAGCCTCTGACACGCAGTGGCCGGCATGCATACACATATGTGGTTAGACATGGTGCTGTACAGGAACCCACTCCTGAGGCAGTGTGTGACGTGTTTCCGCAGGGTACATGTGCTGCCCTTTTGTTCTGGACAAAGACGGAGTCAGTGCCGCTGTCATAAGCGCAGAGATGGCTAGCTTTCTAGCAAGCAAGAACCTGTCCTTGTCTCAGCAGCTGAAGGCCATCTATGTGGAGTAAGTTGCTGTTGACTGATGAAAGTCTTATTTTTAAGTGTTCTATGATGTTCTTGTGCATGAGGCACTAATATTCTTTCTAATACTCTTTGGTGATAAAGTCTATTTTTTATGAAGACTAAGAGATTACCTTTTCCTTCTGATACTTAACCACTTATTAGTAATTACCATTTGTGATTGCATTAATTCTTAACAAATGAGAACATTAGTCACAGAGATGATTAATGGCACTAGTCATTAAGTGACCAATGTCAACAAAGATGAAATGTATTCGTAATATATCTGCTCAGTCTTTGTAGCAATTACTCAAGTCTGCCTGTGTAATACAGAAGCATCCAGAGACTACAGAAAGCCAGTGTGGGAGTGGGGGCTACGTTCCCATAAAACTGTAATTTACAAATGCAGACAGAAGGCCAGGCTGTCATTTTGTGATCCCTGGGGTAGATTGTCAGACCTCTTTTTTAATGCTGAATTATTCCTTTGAAGTTAGTTATGATTATTTGTTTCATTGTTTTTAGAACACACTGGTTGATACACATGTCCTGTGTCTACTCTGTGGAATTATTTTGTTCCTCATGTTGCATGAATTTGTATTTTTTTATAGATATGGCTACCATATTACCAAGGCTTCCTATTTTATCTGCCATGATCAAGACATCATTAAAAAATTATTTGAAAACCTCAGAAACTATGATGGAAAAAATAATTATCCAAAAACTTGTGGCAAATTTGAAATTTCTTCCATTAGGGACCTTACAACTGGCTATGATGATAGCCAACCTGATAAAAAAGCTGTAAGTAATGTTTACTTTTATCAACTAAACCTCTTTTTCTATTTCCCTTTTTCTTAATCATTTGAGTAGATTAACTTGTTGAATCATATAATTAATTGAAGCTGATTTTAGGCATTTAGGCTTGATTATAAATAAGCTATAGAAATATATGGAAAGCTAAAAATCATGGGCTAGAACTAAAAGAGATCTTACTCATCCTCTAAGCCAATACTGCCATTTAGCACCTTAGGAAATCAGTACACAGAAGTGCAGAACTTGTCTGTGGTTGCACAACTCGTTGGTTGTGGTCCAGGAAGAATCTGGGTCTTTTGACTCAGGATCTGGTTCTTTCTCCCCATCAGCAGTGCTCACATTTGAGGGAGCGTCAGTCACCTAGAAAGCTGATTAAAACAGAGTGCTGGCACCGGCCTGGGAGTTTCCAATTGAGCAGGTCTGGCGTGGGGGCCAAGAACTTGCATTTCTAACAAGGTCCCAGGTGATGCTCATGCCCCTGGCCCTCCCTTTGAGAACCTGATTGCTTCCAGTTAGTTTTCCCCTACACTCTGAAAGTATGGAGTCTGCAAAGCATGAGTTTGCATTCTTCACCCCACGTGGACCCAGTGGGAGTCAAAAGAGGACCCAAAGGTGGCAGAAGAGAATTGCCAGCCATGGCTGGGGGGCGGGGAAGCAGAGTATGAATATGTGCTATTTACCTTTCTATGTTTTTAATTTTCATCTCCCCCCAGTATATTTGTAAAAGATAAATCATATTTCAGAAGGTTGTTACGAGGCATGGCCGTCCACCTTCTGCCGCCTCATTGCTGTGCCGCCCGCACAGCCACCTTCGCTCTCGGTTGTTTCTCCGGGTGTTTATGACCAGATCCTAAATAATGTGCTTTATGGTAATGTTTTGACTTACCAGTGTTACAGTTTATTGATTTTCTATTACTGGGACAAAGATTTAGTTCTCACACTTTCTATGTTCGATACTCCCCCTTCTCCTCTGTCCTCACAGTACGTACCCCGCAACTTTTGGTTAAATCAGACTCCATGCCTATATTATTTTGACTAGTAACTATCGTTGCCTGCTTAGCCAAGTAGTGTATTTTAATTAGGTTTCGCCAGTATGTATAAAGAGTTGTATTTCCTGTAATTAACCGTTGCTTCGTTCCCTTGTTTGCCTGGATTCCCATGTAACTATCACTCGTTCTCCCCAAATCCTTCAAAAACCTCTCAGCAGGGTTTCCCCCTGGGGTCTGTTTCCGGTGGCCTCCCTCCAGGGCCAGCTGTCCTTCTGGGACTGTCCAGCTCCAGGCTTGAGTCCCTTGCTCCTAGACCCCATGGCTTACTTGCTCTTTCTGTATTTATTTTCCTGGATCGCATCCTCTAGAAGCTGTCTGAGAAAAAGCGAGTGGGAGGCAAAATTTTGGAAGCATTAGGTTTGAAAGTGCCTTGTACCCTCGCACTGTGTTGACTCACAGCTGTGAAAGCTTCGCTCCATTATTGTTCGGTCTCCAGTGGCTGTGGAGCCTCCGGTCATTCGTTCATTCAGCAGTCGAAGCCTGCTGTGCACTGAGAACGAGGGTGTGGGTGCCCCACGCATTTGGTCCTTTCTGTGCAACTTGGTTTTATTTTTGTCTCTGGGAAAATTTAGGAACTTTTCTCTAAGCTTCAGGCTCGAAGATTTCACCATACTGTGGGTCTCTTTTTATTCATTTTTCCTGTGCACTTGGTCTGTGGAATTATTTGTTTTAGTTTTGAGAAGTTTTTTTGATTATGTGTCAGGAAAGGGGGTTAACTGGCTTTTAAGCAGCTCCGGCCCCTGTGTTTCCTGTTCTCTGGTCCCTCAGCAGTCCTGGGTAGCCGCGCCAGGCGCTGCTCACCATCCTTCCCGGTGTCCATCCCGCCCTGTCCCACTTCTGGGGGGTCCCTCTACTGTGACTTCAGCGGCTCTTGACTGTTTCAGTTCTTACTCTCTACTTTGTTAAAAACAGTGTCCAATTCTTTTTTTATGTACACAATATCTTATCTCTCTAAGGATATTAATTACAGCTTTTAAAAATGTAGATCTTTTTCTCCTATATTCTCTTTATTTCCTCCAATTTCTTTTTTTTTAATTTGTTTTGGACTTTGGATTTTATCTAATGTCTTTTCCCAAGAGTCTGGTGATCCTTGATTGTCCTTTGGACACTCAAGAGCGGATTGAAAACTGTGTGCGTGTGGCTCTGTGTACACATGCAGGCCAAATGACTCACTCCACTCGGGATGTTGGGCAGCAAGTCAGCTTTTTAATGGGCCCACCGGAGGGGCATCTCCGGAGATGCCTGGCCTTAACAGTGTGAGCGAGGGCTGCAGGGCGGGGTGCCAAGGCCCCGGAAGCATGGCTGGGGACGAGCTGGGGTCTCTTACCCTGGGGAATTTCCCTTGATCCCTGTTTTACCCAGACCCTGCCTTCCTTGGCGCCTTGTGTCCCCAGCTCCTGAGCCTTCCAGGTTCAATCTCCAGAGAAAGCCGTCTCCGGTGGAGATAGGGAAGAGGTGGTTTCCTGACTGCTGGGGCTGGGGCGAGGATCTGGGAGGCTCTGATAGCTTCTTTCAAACGCTGTCGAATTTCTGCCCTGCCTCACGCGGGCGCTTTGCTGTAACTGGTTCCTGAGCCTGGCTGGGATTCTGCAGAGCACACTATCCTGGCTCTTGTCCGTGTCTCCTTCCGCCGACACTCAGATTTCGTCGTCTTATGTCCCATCAGACCAGTTCGGAGCCGCCGTCTGTTTCCTGACGTGCATGATTGGTTGGCAGCCCCACAACTGCTGTCCTTTCTTTGCCTCTTTGCCCTTGTGTTTATGCTTTTTAAAATATTTCTGTAATTTTAGTGGAGTTTTGGGAGCTGTCAACTACAAATACACCTGCCAGAAGCTTTATCTTAAAAAAAAAAAACAAAGCAAAAAACTCTTTATGAACTTTTTTTTTTTTTTTTGCAAAATTTCGTTTTGTAACAGTGAAATATCTAGTTTGGGTGTATTCATTAGTATATTATTAGTCGTTTATTTAAGTCAATTTCTTGTGAAATGATATGTTTCAATCTTAAAACTTTAAGTAACTTTAATAGAACTAGAAAGGTAAAAGCTAGTACACAAAGTAACTTAATTTTCTTTTTTAAATTGATTTAGTTATATTAATTGACAAGTAAAAATTGTATCTATTTATGTGTATGTAAAAATGCATACATGGTGATGGCTAACTCAAGGTAACATAGGCATTACCTCACATACTTTTCATTTATTTGTAGTAAGAGCACTTAGAATCTACTCTCCTAGCAATATTTCAGTATATAATACATTGTTACTGACTGTGGTCACCATGTTGCAGGAGAGATCTCTTGAACTTATTCCTTTTGATTTACCTAACCAAACTTTGTCCCCAACATCTCTCCAGCTGCCCCTTCTCTCCCTAGCCCCTGGTGAGCACTGTTCTGTCTCTGCGTCTAAGGGTTCAACTCTTTTCGATTCCACATGTGAGTGAGATCATGTGGTATTTGTCTTTCTGTGCCTGGCTTATTTCGCCCAACGTAATGTTCTCCAAGTTCGTCTGTGTTGTCACAAATGACAGGATTTCCCTGGTTTTTTTTAGGCTGAATAGTGTTTTATTGTGTATATATACCACATTTTCATAAATTATCAGTATCACTTTGTATTTCATTTGTATGGAGTACATTCTCTGATTTCCTCAAAAGTGTTCTTTCCTAACCAGTATATTTGTTTGGCATTTATTTTCTTGTTTATGCAGGAGAAAATATTAGGCCAGAAGAGTATATGTTACTATTTAGATTCGTAATATGTGCAAATTAATTCCTAGGTTCTTCCTACTAGTAAAAGCAGCCAAATGATCACCTTTACCTTTTCTAATGGAGGCGTGGCCACCATGCGGACTAGCGGGACAGAGCCCAAAATCAAATACTATGCAGAGCTGTGTGCCCCTCCTGGAAACAGGTATGATGTGAATGGCAGCTGGTGGGATTTTTATTCCTCAGATGTCTAACTGGTTATTCAAATGCTAAGTAAAATGTTTCATCTTTCCAATACGTAGTTTAATTAGAAATACTGTTTCAGAACCTGCAGTAATATCGTGATGTTAACAGCTGCTGTGAGTGTCCAAGGATAAGAGTGCTTAGTTCTTCCTTCCTTCTGTCCTAAATTTCTTTGTATGGGAAAATTTCATCCCTAATTTCAGTAATAGTAATAGAACTTCCTTTTTCTAAATGCTTTTCATTGGTGGCTAGCATCAGTGAGTTTTTCTCTTTTTCTCAAACTGCAGTCATTCCATGTCTCTGATAAAGTAGATTAAAATCCATTCCATATATGTTCAGCAGACATCTTTGAGCACCCCTGTATATAGGCTTGTGCTAGGTCCCAGGGAGAGTAAGGAGCCTCCTCAGAAAGAAAACCTGGTGCCAGCCAGCCAGTAGGCTGGTGTTAGTAGCCTCAGGGTCATGTTTCTGTGACCCTGGTAAAGAGTTTGAGTTGGTCGCCGCCCCACAGCCGTAGCATTTTGGACTTTCACACCCTCAGGTGCACGTGCTTGGCACGTGTGAATGTGACACTGCCCACCCACCTGACCCCCCCCCGCCGGACGCTCAGCTCACCTGTGCCTCCCTATTTCAAATACAGTTGCAAATCAGGGAATAATTTTAAAGATGAATTAAGGCAGTGTTGCCTAAGAGAAATAAAATGCAAGCCACAGATGCATTTTAGATTTTCTACTTGTCACATTTTAAGAGTGAAAAGAAACACGTGAAATTAATTTCAATCAGATATTTTATTTAACCTAATTTATCTAAAATATTATTACAACATGTAATCCGTGTAAAAAATTATTAGTGAGATGTTTTACGTTCTTTTTTTCCAGAGGAAAAGACTTCTAAGTCCCCAAAATCCATTCAGTATTTTGTACTTACAGCATATCTCAATTTGAATGTTAAACTTTTATTAGAAATATTTGATCTGTATTTATATTTCATAAAATTTTGAGTAGAAAAAATAAGTTTTGATATCCAAATTGTTCCAGATATACTTAAGTTTTCCAATAACTGAATCAAGTGTCAGTTTTTAAATTTTAATTATAATTAACTAAAATTAAAAATTCAGTTCCTCAGTGGCACTAGTCACCACATTTCAAGTGTCCATTAGCCACATGTGGCTAATTGCTGCCGTAGCCAACAGCACCAGTCTAGGTCATTTTGACTACAGAGACAAACAAAAGCTTTGCTCATAGAAAAGTTTTTTCCGGTGCAGGCACTGTGGCCCATTCCCATAATCCCAGGACTTTGTGATGGCAAGGTGGGAGAATCTCTTGAGCCCAGGAGTGTGAGACCAGCCTGGGCAATATAGCAAAACCCTGTCTGTACAAAAAATAATTTAAAAAATTAGCTGGGCATGGTGGCTACCTGTGTAGTCCTAGCTACTTGGAAGGCTGAGGTGGGAGGATTACCTGAGTCCAGGAATTCGAGGTTGCAGTGAGCTATGATCACACCACTGCACTCCAGCCTGGGCGACAGAGTGAGATTCCATCTCTAAAACAATTTTTTTTAAATGGAAAAAAAAGTTTTTCCAGGCTTGTGAATCAAATTTGCAATATGTGGGAATAAAAGCAGAGGAATTGTCAGACTAGTAGCAGATTAAATGTAGCAAATGAAAGGAATGGGGAAAGAATTGTTACAGTCAGACTTACCTTTCGCAAGAAGTGACTGCTGATAGCAAAGAAAGAAACGCTAAAGCAAAACAAAATTATATCACATGGACATAGAACTTAGAAAGTTCACCACTCCAGGAGTTTATCAGAAGGGAAATAGCATTCCACACCCAAATGTGCCCTGAATCTTTCCTTCTGAATGATAGCTCCAGTCTAATAGTCAAAATCATGATTGTGGTTCTCAAACATCAAGATATTCAATAAAAATATATTTAAGAAGTCATGGGACTATGTAATATATTAAATGTTTTGCTTTGGATTGTCATTCAAAACCTTTTTGTCCTTAAGGGGCAAAAAACTCAGCTACTAAGTAAACGTATAAAACAGCTCATTTTCCAAGAATCCAAAATTTTATTGGAATATTATGCAAATATATTTCCATGTGCATTAAATAATATGCTATTTGCTACTATATTGAATATGGTTTTCCATAGACATTTCTTTATAATTCTCATTTGCACTTACGTTTTCATATTTCTGTTTCATTCTTTTACAAACAAATGCATATTTTTCCAACTTAAGGATCTATTTTATCTGTATCTTTGTTCTTTCCTTTTTATTATCCTGTGAAAATATATCTAACATTTCAGAAAATTTTCCTGTATAATAATAACACTATTTAATGTTTAAGGCTCTATGGTATTTAAATTTTTCACTTGGCTCTTTAAGGGTACTTAAAAATATTATTTTATAAATTGCTGAAAAAACTTTGAAACATTGTGTTTTTATTCATTGAAATGCTGCTCCCATTTATGATTGCAGATAGGATGTGTGAGTTTTTTTCTGAACCATTTGAAAGACCTCGTGATACTTCATTCCTAATATTTCAATATTCATCTACAAACAAAGATACTCTCTCAATATCTTAATGCTATTGGATAATTGTATCAGGCAGGGTTCCAACAGACCAACAGAACCAATGAGATATATTTATTAAGAAATATATTGTGGGGACTGCCTCAGCAAATCTAAAATCCACAGGGCAGGCTGTCCAAGAATTCCAAGCAGCCTGGAATTCTCAGGCGTGGGTTGAGTTGTAATCTGCAGGTGGAATTGTTCAGGAAAGCCTCAGTTCTGCTCCTAACACCTATCAACTGGAATCCAGCCCATCTGGATTGTCTAGAATAATCTCCTTCCCTTGAAGTCAACTGATTATAGACATTAACAACATCTACAAAATACCTTCACACGAACATCAAGATTAGTGTTTGACTAATTGGGGACTATAGCCTAGCCAAATTGCCACATAGATTCAAACTTGCTCCAAAGTCCCCAAAATAGCTTTTTTTCCCAATCCATAATCAAATCAAGAACACTGCATTGCATTTAGCTGTTATTTAGCTTAAATGGTTTTTCATGATGGTTAGAGAAAATTAAGTGCCCCGTTATACATGTACTTTGCTATTCTTTTCTATAAAGAGATCTACCTAGATTAAGACTTTTCAGAAACAGAGATTCCTAACCCTAGCTTAAATTATCATAGGCAGTGTCTTGTGTTTTAAAATGTTATGAAATATTCTCAAATTTTAATTTAAGAAATGAAACAGTTACCATTAGGATGCAGACTAGTAAGACAAAATTTTCATTTTAGGTATTATTGTATCCTTAAATCTTATACAGTAGTACTGATTTGTTTTTTTATACATAAGAAATGTAGTGTCAGAAACATATCAATATATAAATGAATTATAGTATACATACATGTCATAATAAAAACCAAATTTGAAAAATAAGTAAATTCACTGAATTTTAGTTTTTTTGTTTGTTTGTTTGTTTGTTTGTTTTTGAGACAGAGTCTCACTCTGTTGCCCAGGCTAGAGTGCCATGGTGGCAGCCTAGCTCACAGCAACCCCAAACTCCTGGGCTCAGGCGATCCTTCTGCCTCAGCCTCCCGAGTAGCTGGGACTACAGGCATGTGCCACCATGCCCGGCTAAATTTTTCTATATATATTTTTTAGTTGTCCAGATAATTTCTTTCTATTTTTAGTAGAGATAGGGTCTCGCTTTTGCTCAGGCTGGTCTTGAACTCCTGACCTTGAGCGACCCTCCCGCCTCAGCCTCCCAGAATGCTAGGATTACAGGCGTGAGCCACCAGCCGTAGTTGTGACTCTTGTTCTGGAAATAGTTTCATAATGATAAAACTTCAGGGCGTAGCGGGGAGATCTGATTTCCTGGTGTTTGACCCTCCAAACCCACCTGGAAACTCCCCATCTCTGGCTATTCTAGGCAGGCTGCACAGACAAGGCTGCAGTTTAGCCGCCAGTAGTTTGAGGACAGACAGCATCAGAAACATCCACATTCTAGGGCAGTGGTCCCCAACCTTTTGGCACCAGGGACCGTATCCATGGAAGATGCTTTTTCCACAGACTGGGGCATGGCAGGGATGGTTTCGGGATGATTCAAGCACATTATTGTGTACTTTATTTCTGTTATTATTACATTGTAATATATAATGAAATAATTATACAACTCAACATAGGGTGGGCACCCTTGTTCTAGGAGACTGAAGACTTAACAGAAATGTCATTTGTAAAAGTTAAGCAGGATTTAATGGCAACCAATGTTATGAAAGTTTTCTCTACACTATCAGGCACAAAATTTGTAGATATTTTAGAAATGCTAGGCCAAAAATTATGTTTCATAAAAATTCTCATGGGAAGAGTAAGGGATAATTTTGTTTATAGTTGAGAACTTGGAAAAAAAACCTTTGGGGAAAATGATGCATATTGTCTCAAGAGGGATTTTGTCTGAGTCAACAGATGTGTTCCCATGCATAAGTCACTGGAGTTCTGTTTTTATGATTCAGTCCTCCTCTTAAGGTTAAATTTCAATGTCACTTGGTCAATGGGGGCAGCATTTAAAATGTGCTTTGGAATAATCCCTTAATCTGGATTTTTTCTTCCTATTTTCCAGTGATCCTGAGCAGCTGAAGAAGGAACTGAATGAACTAGTCAGTGCTATTGAAGTACATTTTTTCCAGCCAAAGAAGTATAATCTGCAGCCAAAAGCAGAGTGAAATATTCCAGCCCTGGGCATAGTCACAGTTACCGACAATTAGGCTGAGTTTGATTTGTCAAGCACTATTTTTGAGGGCCATATGATTCAAATTATCACTATAAGTATATTTTTAAGAAAAATCTGCATTCCTCATTGTTTCATGTTCGATCTTTAAGGGGAATGAAGAAAAGTTGGCCAAACCTAACAAACCAACATTCCTACTAAAAAGTTGAGCCTGAGCATTATCTAAATGTTTAAAAATGAAGATTTTTAAAATAATTAACTGTAAAAATAGATTATAGTTAATATGCCTTAATTTGCATAAATCATAAGTATATGTCTTCTCTGTAATTGTTTTTATGTGTACTTGAAATAGCGGGAAAACCAGGCAGTTACTAAATTTTTGGCTGTCATATGTAGGATAGTCACATTTTAGGTTATGTTTATGGATAGATTTATGTTTCCATCATGCCTTATAAAGTAAAATAAATGAAAAGATCAAATATTGTGTTCATGTTTGGGGAGAATACAATTTGCAGGAACTTATAAAGTACAGCAGAAGATGCTTTAAAAACAAGTTTTTTTTGACCTAAAACCTTTTAATAACCTAAAACCTAATAATATATCATTTTACGTTGTACATGGGCTCGAGAAAAACAGCTTAACTGTCTTTGTTCAATGTGTTGAAATTCATTTTATCTCTTTAAATCTTAAAAAGCAAACAATTAGTTACTTGAAACTTGAAAGTAGTTTATTCAGTTTTTTGCTTTGACACAATTTAATGTAACTCTTGGTTCATAGGCAGCAAGTTCTATGAACAATAACTATTTACTTGACCTTGATTTTTTCCCTCTTATTCCTATGTGATCAAAAATCTAAACCAGACTTTATTATAGTAGATTTCCTATAAACGGATTTCTGTTTAAATGGTATGTTGTTTAGCCTGTGCCTTCTACCTCCTCATAGTTCATGCTCCTACAGCCTTCCAAAATGACTCCATTTGAGCACCTATGAGCTGGGACCAAACAGTTCTTTATGTACTTTGTATATTTTATGTGGTTTTCTATTCTTAAAGCACATGATTGCCATGATTGTTATTATTGTATTACAGTCAACCTAAATGGTTACTGACAGTTTGAGAACAATGACAAATTATAATACTACTGACAATCATTCCTCTAAAGTATGGGGGAAAATGTTATTGTATCAGTGATACATAGTTTGTGTCCTACCAGAATTCTTAAATCTACAACATCAGTTTATCCTGCCAATTGCATCATTGTAGAAGCCGTATTTATTTTTGCCTTATAATGTTTTCCAGTCTCCATCTGTACTCTGGAGAAAAGAAATGTCAGGTCTGTGTTCTGTCTACATTTTTTGAGCGTAACTCATACTCTGTACTCCATCATGGGTTTGTTTCTGGAAACACGACGTCGATTCAGACCTAATTTTACTGTGGTGGAACTCACATCTGGTTGGAGGGCTAGTACGCAGCGGCAGAAGGTACGAACTCTGTAGCGGTTACTTGCGAGGTCCCGGTGTTCAGAGGTGTGAAGGACGGATTCTCTCTGCCCAGGGAAGGCCTCGTAGGTGAGGTGATGACCGGGACGCTTCGCCTTCAGGGATGGGCGGCAGCTGGAGATGGAGGAGAAAGTCTTCCAAGCGCAGAGCACAGCGTGACAAAGACGTGGCAGTTGTGCAGGCGGGGGTGGAGGGAGCGAGGGGCGCTGTGAACCTGAGCCCAGGGCTCAACCGCAGCACCCACGCCACGGCACCCCCTCGGGCCCTGCGCATGACCAGATGGTTCCTTTGCACTTTGAGGGATCCCCCAACTCTATTTCTCACTTGTGTTTCTAAAACAATAGCACGTCCTGCTCATTAAGTATTTCTTGTTTCCTTCCTGTTTCCACGGGACGTGGGGGCGCTCTGTGTGGCGGCTAAAGCTCGCGACGGTAAGTCCCCTGGGTTGGCACCTAGGCCTGCTGCGAACCGGCTTTGTGACCGTGTCAAGTCAGTTACCCTCTCAAAGTCTCCGTTTTGTCATTTTTTTTTTTTTTTTTTGAGACGGAGTCTCACTCTGTCGCCCGGGCTAGAGTGCCGTGGCGTCAGCCTAGCTCACAGCAACCTCAAACTCCTGGGCTGAAGGGATCCTCCTGCCTCAGCCTCCCAAGTAGCTGGGACTAAAGGCATACGCCACCATGCCCAGCTGATTTTTTCCATATATATTTAGTTGGCCAATTAATTTGTTTCTATTTGTGGTAGAGACGGGGTCTTGCTCTTGCTCAGGCTGGTCTCGAACTCCTGACCTTGAGCGATCTGCCCACCTCGGCCTCCCAGAGTGCTAGGATTACAGGCGTGAGCCACCGCGCCCAGCCAGGTTTTGTCATTTTTTAAAAAGACCCTTTTTTAGGGCAGTTTTCGTTTCACAGCAAAACTGCCAGGAAGGTGCAGAGAAATCCCACACGCCGCCTGCCCAGCTCGTGTCGTCTTTCGTTGCCAGCGTCCCTGCCAGGGCGGTGCGTGTGGCCAACTGAGGAATCTGCACTCGCGATCCTCGCCCAAACCGGAGGCAGCAAAGAGATGAGGGCTTGCCAGGGGTTCCGAGAAAGGGCAGGAGGGATGGCTAGGCAAAGCACAGAGGATTTTTA
>CAUYRT010086894.1:0-10537 GCA_963574885.1 Lepilemur ruficaudatus | reverse complement strand
AAATGCAAATCAAAACCACAATGATATATCACTTAACTCCAGTGAGAATGACTTTATCAAAAAGTCCCAAAACAGCAAATATAAGCATGAATGTGGAGAGATAGGAACACTCATGCACTGCTGGTGGGACTACAAATTAGTGTAGCCTCTCTGGAAAGTAATATGGAGATACCTCAGAGAGCTAAAAGCAGAACTACCATTTAATCCAGCAATCCCAGTATTGGAGGCAGAAGGGTCACTTGAGCCTAGGAGTTTCGGGTTACTGTGAGCTAGGCTGATGCTACAGCACTCTAGCCCAGGCAACAGAGCAAGACTCTGTCTAAAAAAAAAAAAAAAAAACAAAAAAAACACAAAATCAAATCTTTTTTCCTTCTTTTTAGTTTAGAGTAAAATATGACATATGTGATAGTTGAATGTATCTTAAACTCTTGAAAATGTATGGATTAACTATTATATATGAATTCTGGAATATATATTTTAATCAAAAATGAGTTTCAGAATAGTTTTTTTATATTGATACCTGATGTCTGAGAAATCATAGTTTTATGTTAAGATTTAATTATTTCATAGCATATTTACTATGTAAATAATTTCAACAAATTATTGAAATTATATCTATATATACTTTTCTTATGAAGATTATTTCGCTCTTTTCATTTGAAAATAATTTGAGCATTGAATTATTTTGGCAGTTTGACTTTTAGAGAACTTTTCAAATAAAAGTTAATAATCAGAAAATATTGCTTGAGGATGCTAAAATTCATCACATCATGAAGCATTTACTATGGACATTAACATCTATTTCTTCATCTAAATCTTTGAAAGTATTTGTGAAATACTGAATTAGCTAGATCTTATTTATAAAACACACTTCTTACATTTAAGATACTATATTTATATGAACCAGAAAATTTTAGAAAAACTTTCTAATCTGTTCTCTAATAACTATTAGAATGGACTCATTGACTCCTGTCAGTCTTACTGGATTAATGGGAACTATGTTGAAGCACTGGTTATTTTGTGTGGTTATTTATATATTTTTCATTGTCTAAATTTATTTAGATGGAGGCAATGAGGATCAAATTATTTCAGATCCCAACTATGCACAAGAGTGTTCAGTGCTTGGAACAATTAAAAAGAACTATTCTTCTGTACTGTCATCCCACATGTTGACAAGCCTTTGAAATGAAAGAATAAAACTCCTCACACATAATTAGCCAGTACAAACTGATGAAAGAATTAAATGAAATGTGTCCTGCTTAAACACATGATCTTCAATCTATAATTTACCAAATCATCAGTGATTTGTAAATGTGCTGAATTAGTCAAATCATCCCATCCTCCCATACAGTCCTTAAAGGGCAAGGGTGGTCTCAAACTTATATCAACCTTTTTTAATATGATTACTTTAGCCTGATTAGTTCAGTCACACTAAAAAAAATGCAAAGAAGGAAAGGATTTTTAAGGCCTTAATAGAATTTTCCTGAAAATACTAGTTAAAATATTTAAACCAAATGTATATGTAATGAATTTTTAAAATAAAGTGTTACTATATTATCTTTATTAAATTGTTGACTGAAATTAATATGTCCCTGGGATAATTTTTAATAATGGAGTTGTTAAGGATATTGGTCAGTTAGAGATAATGCCTACCAGACTACAAAAACTCACAATCCAACCCAAGAAAAACCCGTCTTTAAGGAGCCAGCCAAACTATGTCGGGTACATAGTTCTTTTGATATTGCCACCCAAAAAAATCAAGATTCCTTTGCCTGGTGAGTAAGAAAGCATTCTCCGTGAGAACATGGGTCTTGGTCAATATGAATTTTGTTACCTGTAGTAAGTAAAGAGAGCACCTGGAATATTCTCCAAAGCAGGGTCTCCCCTAGGGAAAGTGTCACGTGGTTTTATGGGGCAATAGAGAAAGAAAAAGAGGGATCATCACATGTAGGGGAGGGGTTCCAGTTGTGCAGACATGGTGAGTTCATCATGTTAGCATTTATGTTTCATGTTATGGTAATAAAGCGATAGCTCCTTCTGGGGTGTAGATTTTAGCATGGTAATTAGGTAAATTCGCTTGAGTTCATCATCTATAAACTGCCAGGGTCTGTCAGGGCTGGTTTTAGCCAGCTGAGTAGCTGCAGGCCTAACAAGCTGAAAAACAACAACAACAAAAAGCCTTAAAATGAGCTGATTGTTGTAGCTGGTTGAATTCCTATAGTCCCTGGAGACCCTTCCTTCCTACTTACAATGTGACTTTACGTAGTAAAAAAGTTAACTAGCCATACTAATACATAATGTATAGTATATGTCTCTATTCTCTTTGTCTCTCTCTCTAAACATACACACACACACACACACACACACACACACACACACAGACACACACACACACACACACATAAAATATAGAGGCACATATCCCTACATAACATACGCAGTCTGCCTGGAAAGTAACCATGTAAACCGTTCTCATTTTATTAGCAATGGCTGGGTACTTTCCGGATAGACCTTGTCTATTCCTATGCATTTATTTTAGAAATATGTGTGTATATTTGTTTATTCACATCATGGTTATGTATTTTTCCAAAAGGTAAAGCTTTAGCCAATTCTATATTTGTTCTAAGAAATGACATGCAATAAGCCACCCCTAAACTAGCTGCTAAAAGTAAATATGATTTATTGCCATGGATCTCTGGATAGACAGGCTATTGACTACACTAGATTGGGCTTAGCTGGGATGTCTACTGATCTTTAGCTAGGCTTCTTTACTCTATTGGAATTGGGTGCTATTCTGTTCCATGTGTATTTCATCTCCCTTCTGAGTCTGGTGAACTTGCCCTGACATGTTTTTCTCATACAGACATCAGATGCATAAGCATGAAGAGGTAAATGGTAAGGCGAAGGCTGAGAAATGCCCTGCTATTATTTCTGCCTTATTCTAATGACCAAAGTAGGTCATGTTGTTGAACCCAAACTTAAGCAGAAAGAAAAGTCACTTCGTCACTTAGTGTGCGGTACCATAAAGTCAAAAGGTATAGGTAGTAAACTTATGTAAGTGGAGAATTGAGGTGCATAATGCAGTTTGACTGACTTAAAATGACTGGTTTCTAGTACTCTGATAAATAAATATGAAAATTAAAGTAGCTTTTGTCCTCTTAGGTTTCTCAGTTTTCTTAGAGTTTACCTTATCAACCCATGTTAGTTTAGTTGTAATTTCCTTAAAACTTACAGACAGGGAAATCCATACCTATAACTGAGCTTAAAAATTAATTCTAATTAATTAGTGAAAGAAAGTGACCTTGATATCTGACTATTCACAATAATAACAGTTAATAGTGAGCACTCTGCATGACAAGAAGGCCTACAAGTGAATCATTTTATTTAATTCATGAAATATAGATATTATTACTCCACTCCCTCAATTCTCTTGTTGGAATATAAGTTTCAGAAAAGAGGTTAAAAAAATTGACTAGGTTATGCTGGTTAAGAATCATCAAACTTATTTCAAACCTCAGGACTATTTGACATCAAAGTTTATTCTTTAATCACTAGGAAACATCTGCTCCCATAAACAAAGGAACAGGCATCAGCACATGGGTACCTACAGTGAGGTTCAATGTATAACACATAAGTTTGGTGTCAGTCTATGTTTGGTACCAATGAAAAATTCTTTAAGTTCTCTGGATTTCCTCGTGTGCCAATGAGAATAATAGTAGTATCTCTAATTTACAAATTCTTTAAGATCACACATGATGAGTTTAAAATATTTAGCAGAGTTTATGACATTTAGGTAAAATAAGAAAATTATTATTATTACTCAGAAGCATGTATCAAAACTAAGCAATTTATTGATGAAAAAACATAAAATTTAAGACTTTACTATAGTGCAATAAGTATTGATCCTTTTCTCAGCTGTTTTGTTTTTAATTTTCTAAACCTATAACTCCTATTTCATGAAACTTTTCTTTACCACTTTAGTTACGTTCTCCAAGTGACACTCTTCTTGTCAGAGTTCATGATAAGACTATCTAAATCATTCTGAGCCTATCCAACATTTTTTACACAGATCCTATTAGAAGAAAACATGTATATTTGGCACTGAGGTTAAGAGGAAAAATGATCTCAGAGCTGGGGAAAAAAATGTAGTGAGAGAGTAAGGCAGCCTGTACAGCCTACACAGACCAGAGACAAGGGAGAAGAGGACAGGAAGAACAAGGACGGCACTGGATATCAGGATCCAGTCCTTCATGGGACCCAGCTGTACCTCTGCGCTGTCTTGATTTAAAAAATAAATAAGACAATACGTTTATCTTTACCTGTGATAGAGTTGAGTTTCAATTCCTTGAAGACAGGCAGTTCTAAATGAAATATAAATTATTGCCTGAATCTAAAGTCCTACCTAATAAATTCATACATTAAACATGTGGGGACGAAATGGGAATCCAGCAAAGGGGATGAGGAATATCAATCAGCAAGTTAGGAGAAAAAAGCAAAGAAGTGATGAATTCTAGAAGCCAAGTAAACAAGAAGAAGTCATAAACACAAGGCTGTGAATACCAGGAGGCGGAGATCATGAGGTCACCTTATTTTACATCCGCAGCAATGAGAGCAGTTTTAGTAGAGTAGCAGGTGAGAAGGCCTGATCTGAACAACTTTTAAGAAGGTGGTAGAGAAATTGGAAACAATGGAAATTGTAAATAATTTCAAGCAGTTGTACTGCAAATGTGAGCAAAGAAAGTATTGTATTTGCTAAAGAATTGAAGTAAGAATATTACCCGTTTTTGACGAAAGACTCTGTAATAATGGAAATGTTGCAATAGAGAGACAACATTTGATTATGTAGTCAGGATAGAAAAGAATTGCTGAAATGATACCCTTGAATAGATGAGAGGAAGAGAGTAGAGGGATTGCTTTTTGGTAGAAGCAAAGATAATTCATCTATTGTGTTAGGCAATGCTGCAGAGGGATCTTTTCATCTTTGTTTACTAATATATCCAAAACACTTAACATAGTGCCTGGCACATGGTGGTTAATTAGTTAATATCTGTTGGGTTAATTAATGGCCATGGAATTAAAGCTGAGGAATGAGAAATATAAGACAAGTAGAAGAGGGACAATGCACAGATGGTAAGATGAATGGAATGGAGGTTTCAAAGGAATTTGACATTTTGTTAGGCTTAGAGTGATAGAGTGAATTAGAAACATGATGTTCAAAGTATAAGATCCCAGGAACTGAGATCATAAAGGTGTCGCATTCATTAGTACCACTATACATAAAACCATGAAAGATTATGGCTGAGATGAAGACAAGAACTTCAGAGAAATTGAATTCTCTATGAATTAAAGTGCCAGGGGTTGGAAGGATCATGTATGTATTTATTGCAATTACAGGGAATTAAGGTAAGAATACTATTGGGACCACACTAAAATCATTGAGCTATGGGGGAAAATGAACCAGTGGGCTATAGATGTCAACAACAACGAGGGTTAATGGCGGAAGGAATCTGATAATATGCATGAGATTCAAAGCCAAGGGTTTTTAGGAAAGAGAGAGAAAGAACGTCTTGAAATTGGGAATAAAAGCTAAGGAAACTGTCCAGACTCAGTCGTGTGAATGCTGTGACAACAAAATAGAGGTATCAGTTGGGAAGCCGCAGTGGAAGCCATGTCCTCAGGGGAGATCCTTGTTTCCATGAGAAACATAGTATGAATGGAATGGTAGAGAAGAAGTTTATCCCAGAATCTAAAATAATTCCACTGGCACAGCGGGAGGGTGTCAGGAACTGGGATGATAGGATTAGAGGAAGAAAAATGGATTATAGAGCTTTAGAAGAGATTTTGGAAGAGGAGGAATGACTGAGTCTGGGGGCTTTGTAGATACCACAAGCAAGGATGAGGGATATAATCCTAACACCAGTGGATTTAGGGCACATTGTGTTGGAAAGGGCCTGGGTTTTGGGAGGGATGATCTAGGATCCCCTCTTAATAACTCACAAAAATGGAAGTAATATGCTACAATTGGCCTGGCCTTAATCCTGGTATCCTCTTTCATCCCAGAACTCTGCTAGTAAGGGGCTGGATTATACTCTTCACACTGATAATGAGAGTAAACTGAATTGAGCTTGAAATACAAGGATGAGTACTCTTTATTCCCATATACAAGCCTTTTCCCACTCTTATTTTTTTCCCTCTACCAGAAAAATTAATTTGATAAAAAACAGGGCTTGGCGTTTTATTTATTTTTGTTTATTCATATGATAAGAAAAGGTCTATTCCAAAGCCTGATTTAGAAATATGTGTAAGTGAATGAGGTTGGTGGTAGTATGATGTGTTCCCTCATTGCTTGTAACCACAGGGATTAGACAACCTGGCTGAAAATATTTTATCTGTCTCTTCCAACCATTTGGCTTCACAAGCTGTCATATTGGTTATGTCTTCACTACCTATAATTAAACACATAGGAGAAATAAATAGCCCCTATCCCTAAGCAACAGAATTGTTCATCCTTTGGGTAAGGCTTTCTTTATGTATATGAGGATGGTTGGGCATGACGGAAAATTGATATAAAAATAAAGTATGTGACTATTAGGTACTGGTATATCATCACAATGATAGTCATTTCCCTTTTTATAAATGAACACGGAGACTAACATAGAAAAGGATAGAGAAAAATAAATACTTGCCAAATTTCAGATCTGGGCCGTGTGTGTATGTGTGTGTGTGTATGCACACATGTATATTTTGTGTTATATCTTTATTATTGAATCATTACAGAGGTGAAGTTGGATAAAAATAAGATATAGAACACACAACAAATGTCCTTTTTTAAATGGCACGGACGCCACAAAGGGATTTTGCTAGCTTTTCAGAGAAAGGGACATGCAGCTATTCATGTTGAGCATAGAAACCTGACCAAAAGGAAACAACTTAGCTGCTTTGTACCGTCATTTATATATCAATAACTAAGAATGTAGTGAATATTTAATCTGTGAGATTCTTACTTGGTATGATATACACCTAAATCTCTACTGCATTATACAAACATATACTCATGAAAGCATACTCACGAATGCAACACACATAAAAACATATAACTGCAGTATTTCCTCATAACTAAAAAGTATTTAAATAATCACTAGATCTGCTTATTTCTCAGTCAAATGCTTTTCATTGCAATATACAAAGGAAGAAAAAAATGGACATGGACCACTTAAATCTGTGGCACTGAATGTCTCATCTATGTACAACTGGGTGTTGGTAAAGTCTACATTTTACAGTAACCATCACCCAAATAGTTTACATTCTACCCGATAGATAATTTTTTATCTTCTGAGTCTCCAATGTCCATTACCCACCCTGTATGTCCCTATGTACGTACACACAGCTTAGCTCCCACATATAAATGGGAACATACAGTATTTGGTTTTTCATTTCTGAGTTACTTCACTTAGGATAACAGCCTCCAGTTCCATCTAAGTTGCTGCAAAAGAGCAAAATTATTTTGCTCTTTTTTATGGCTGAGTGGTATTCCATAGGATATGAATATATTTATATACATCACACTTTCTTTATTCACTCTTTGGTTAATGGACACTTAGGCTGATCCATGTCTTTTCAGTTGTGAATTATGCTGCAATAAACATATGAATGCAAGTATATTTTTGATATAATGACATTTATCATTATATCAAGTGGTGATATACCCATTTGGGTGAATACCCAGTAGTGGGATTGCAGGATTAAATAGTATATCTACTTTTAGTTATTTGAGAAATCTTCGTACTGTTTTCTATAGAGCTTGTATTAATTTACATTGCCGCCAACAGTGTATGGACCTTCCCTTTTCACTGCATCTGTGCCAGTATCTATTGTTTTTTGACATTTTAATAATGGTCATTCTGACTGGAGTAAGATAGTATCTCATTGTGGCTTTATGAGATACCACACTTACGTAAAAGGGTGGGATGCTTTGTGCCATCTACAATTATCTTTATTAGTGTTTTTTAGTTCTCTTTGTAGAGATCTTTCACCTCTTTGGTTCAATATATTCCTACGTATGTTATTACCTGTTTTTCAACTATCATAAATGAGATTGAATTCTTGATTTGATTCTCAGTTTTGTTGCTATTGGTGAATAGCAGTGCTACTGATTTGCCAATGTTGATTTTGTAACCTGAGACTTTACTGAATTCATTTATCAAATCTAGGAATCTTTTGGAGAAATCATTGGGGTTTTCTAGTATAAGATCATATTGTCAGCAAACAGAGATTGTTTGACTTCCTATTTTTCAATATGGATATGCTTTATTTCTTTTTCTTTTCTGATTTCTCTGGCTAAGACTTTCAATACTATGTTGAATAGAAGTGGTGAAAGTGGGCATCCTTGTCTTGTTCTAGTTCTAATGAGAAATGCTTTCAAATATTCCCTATGCAGTATGATGTTGGTTGTGGGTTTTTCATATATGGCTTTTATTATTTTGAGATACGTTTGTTTTGTGCCAAATTTGTTGAGGTTTCTGTCATAAAGTGATGCTGCATTTTATCAAATACTTTTTCTCCACATCTTGAAATAATGATATGGTTTTTGTTATTAATTCTGTTTATATGGTGAATTACATCATTTTACCTGTGTATGCTCAACCATTCTTGTATCCCTGGGATAAAACGCACTTGATCATGGTGAATTGTCTTTCTGATGTACTGTTGGATTTGATTTGCTAGTATTATTCTGAGGATTTTTGCAACTTTATTCATCAGTGGTACTGGTCTGTAGCTTTCTTTTTTGTTTTGTCTTTTCCTGGCTATGGAATCAGGGTGATACTAGCTTTGTAGAATGAGTTAGGGAGGATTTCCTCCATCATTAGGATTGGTATCAGTCCTCTGTAGGCCTGGTGGAATTCAGCTCTGAATCTGTCTGGTCCTGGGCTTTTTATAGGGGAGTGGGGGGAATTATCTGTTACCGATTCAGTCTCTCTACTCATTACTACTCTGGTGAGAATTTCTATTTCTTCCTGGATTCAAGTTTGGGGGGTTGAATATTACCAGGAATTTATCTAGTTCCTCTGAATTTTCTAGTTTGTGTGCAAAACAATTTTAAATTTGCAGAATGTAGAGTAGTTAATAGAGATTTTTCTATATCACATCTGCCCCAACACAGTTTCCACTATTATCAACATCTTGTATTAGCGTGATACATTTGTTACAATGTTATTATTAAAGCCCATAGTTTCTGTAGTTTGAATGTTGTACCCTCCAAAACTCATGTTGAAATTTAATTGCCATTGTAATAGTATCGAGAAGTGAAACATTTAGGAGAAAATTGGGCCATGAGGGCTCATGAGGATGGGGTTGGTGCTCTTACGAAAAGTTGAGTTTGGTTCCCTCTTGCCCTCTCATCTTTAGCCAGGTGATCAGGCAGCAAGGAAGCTCTTGCAGGATGCTAGCACCTTGATATTGGACTTCAGTCCTCCTGAACTGTGAACCAACAATTTTTTGTTCATTATAAATCACCCAATCTGTGGTGTTCCATTATAGCAGGGCAAAATAGGCTAAGGTGATAGTTTACATTAAGGTTCACTCTTTGTGTTATATATTTTTATGATTTTTAACAAATGCATAATGTTATATACCCATCATTACATTAGAGAATCATACAGAATAGTTTAAATAGCCAATAAATCTTCTATGCTCACATATTTATCTCTCCTCCCCTTCCCAAATTCTAAGCAACCAATTATCATTTTACAGTTTTGTCTTTCCAAAATGTGATATAGTTGGAATAAGACAGTATGTAGACTTTTCAGACTGGCTAATTACACTTAGCAATATACAATGAAGTTTCCTTCATGTCTTTTTATAGCTTGATAGTTTATTTCTTTTTATCACAGGATAATATTCCACTGTATAGATAGATATATTACAGTTTGTTTACCATCCAGCTATTGGACATTTTAATTGCTTCCTGTTTTTAATAATTACAAAGAAAATTTCTATAAACATTCACATGCAGGTTTTTGATTGGACCTTAGAGAAAATTTCAAGATCTTCAAACTTCACACATATTCTAATTTATCTTGAGCTTGCTATTTTGCTTCTATTATAAATTTTTTCATAATAATATCATCAAACAAAAGAATCCTATGTAGTCATAAGACTGTGTTATAGACTCCTTTATCTGAGAACTTACAGCCCTGTTCTTGCTAATGTGTTTACTTGGTTTTAAAACTATTTACTGCCGGCCGGGCGCGGTGGCTCACGCCTGTAATCCTAGCACTCTGGGAGGCCGAGGTGGGTGGATTGCTCAAGGTCAGGAGTTCGAGGCCAGCCTGAGCAAGAGCGAGACCCCATCTCTACTAAAAATACAAAGACATTAACTGGCCAACTGAAAATATAGAGAAAATATTAGCCGGGCATGGTGGCGCATGCCTGTAGTCCCAGCTACTCGGGAGGCTGAGACAGAGGGATTGCTTGAGCCCAGGAGTTTGAGGTTGCTGTGAGCTAGGCTGACGCCACGGTACTCACTCTAGCCTGGGCA
>CAUYRT010086892.1:0-11409 GCA_963574885.1 Lepilemur ruficaudatus | reverse complement strand
TTTCTATATATTTTTAGTCGGCCAATTAATTTCTTTCTATTTTTAGTAGAGATGGGGTCTCGCTCTTGCTCAGGCTGGTCTCGAACTCCTGACCTTGAGCGATCCACCCGCCTCGGCCTCCCAGAGTGCTAGGATTACAGGCGTGAGCCACCGCGCCTGGCCATTGCACAAATCTTAATCGCACAGTTTGGCCACGCACTCGCACCAGATCGAGACCCAGGACATTCCTGGCCGCCGGGCTCCCTTGGAGGTAACTACGGTTCCCATTGCTATCACCCGAGACTGGTTTTGCCTATTCTTGAAGTTCATGTAAATAAAATCATCCAGGCCGTGTCCTCTTGTATCCAGTGCTTTCTCTTAACGGCATCCTGTGGGATCTATCCGTGTTTTGTGTTACTTTTCACGGCTGTGGAATATTCCACTGTTTGAACAGACCATGTCTATGGAGCTGTGGGTTATTTCCAATTTCCACTACTTTGAATAGTGGTGCTATGAATATTCTTGAACACATCTTTTTGTCTTTATTGAAACGTATCTTTCTGTAGACATAAGAAGTGTTTCTTTCAGTCTACGTGCAGGAGTGGAAGCTGGTGGTGGGGCGTGCACCTGTTTAGTTTTTGGAGCTCTGGACACTTTCCAAAGTGGTCGTACCACATCTGCATACTTTTACACACGTGTGCGCACACACACAGACACACAGCCCTGCGGGATTTGGGGCGCTGCTTTGGTCGTGGGAGGGATTGTGCAGATGGTGGCACTTGTACATTTGCTTCTGTAACTTGCTTTTCCCCCACTCGATGTTCTGTTCTGAGATCCGGCCTGTTGTTGAGGGCTCTGGCGCGTCTATCGTTTCTCGCCGTGGGCTCGGCCACGGTGCTCTTCTTCACGCTCCTGCACGTGGACACGTAGCTTATGCCCCCGGGACCGTCTTCCTGGCTTTTCACGAGCGTCTGTTATGCACTGCGGGGGCAGGCCGGGACGGCGAGGAGGCCGCTGGGTCCGTGCAGATGGGAGGTGGGGATGGGGCTGGCGGTGCGGGTGGACATTTAGGGAACTGTGTCGTGGTGGGGGAGGAAGCAAACAGGACTGGGACCCTGGGGGCCAGAAGCCCAGTTTAAATCCCTGCTCCCACCTCCTGGCCGTGTGACCTTGGGCATGTGACATTGCTGCTCAGAGCCTCAGTTCCCTCATCTGTAACGTGGGGACATTAACCCTGCCTGGCAAGGGGGCTGTGAGGGTGGCGTGAGCAGAGACATTCAGTGGACTTGGACAGGGTTCGAATTCATGTAGGAACTAGTTGATTCGGGCACGTTGCCTCACTCGAGCCTCAGTTTCCCGCATCTGTAAACGGGGATAATGACAGTACCTGCCTGCCGGCGACGTGTGATGATGACATGAGATTCTGCACATAAAGCCCTCACTAGACGCTCAGCAACTGGCAGCCCCTGCTACTATTACTGTTGTTGTTGACTTCTCCGCCTTCCCTGCAGAAGGTGGGGGCAGAGAGGCAGGAATCGGTCTCTGCCCCCGTCTCCCTCCCGTGGCTCCCACACAGGGCGGAGCTGGGGCCGTCAGGAATCTCTGGAGTCTCACTGCGCAGGACTCGGCTGCATCCTGGCGGGTGACCTTGGGTGAGCCTCGCCCCCTCTTGGAGCCTCAGTTTTCTCCTGTAACATGGGGCCTACCTGGTCAGGTGGCTTCCCGAGGGGCACGTGATCCTGCTGGGGGATGGAGCTCTAGAGCTGGTCAGGAGGGGTTTGGTGGGGGAGAGACATTTTCCTAGCAGTGTCGTGGCTGATGCAATCTGGGCGTCCTCCCAGAGATGGGGGGCTTTGGGCTGAATCCCTGAGGAAAGGGACATGGTGGGGTGACATAAGAAGAAAGAAGAGGGAGGATTCTGGCTCTGCTGGCCTCCTGAAGTCAAGTGTCACCTGCAGGGAGGCCCAAGCCCCTTGCTTTAGGGTGGGGACACTCAGGCCACAGCTAGAGGGAGGCTGATGTCCCAGATTCCCAACTTACTTCTGACACCCCTGTGCTGTGTGCCCCTGGGTACCTGTTGTACCTTCTCTGTGCCTTGGCCTTTATGGTGAGAGTCTCAGGGAGGCCTTGCTCCCTCTCCTGCTGGATTGCCCGGCCCCCGCGGACCCCCTGGCCTGGCCCCCTGCCCTAAGGGCCAGGGCTGCGCACCTTGACAACCCGCCCACGCCGGGCACAAAGGCCCATTGTTTGGGCCCACGTTGGCGGGGAAGCGGGCGGGGAGCAGCCGCCTTTCACCCAACCCGCTTGTGGTCGGCGGGGACTGAGAAGCGATTCACAGAGGCCCCCCGCCCCCTGTCCGGGCACCCAGCCAGGCCGCCTCCTGGGCAGGCACCCTCGCCAAGCCCGGCCAGCTCCTATCCTGAGCTGGGCCTCAGTTTCCCCAGCTGAGTAAAGGGAAGAAGGGGAGCCCCAGCTGGGAGGACAGAGCTTGCTGCTTGGCCTGGCTGTGGCTTCTCCTGGCACAGACAGGCTGACCCGGGGCTCTGGGGCCCACTGGGCCTGGGTGTGAGTTCCTGCTGGGTGATTCCGGGTGGTGCTGTTCATCTCACGAGGCCTGGCTTCCCCATCTGTAAGAGACAACTTGGCATCCGTGACCCTCAGGGTGAAAGGGGAGAAACGACAGCACGGGGCAGCATTCCTCTGACCTCTCACTCATTGAAAAACACATGCTGGCTGTCACTACGGGCAGGGCTGGCTGTGGACTTTTCAGGGCCCTGTGCAAAGTTGACTGTGAGGCTTCCTGCTCAAAATCAAGCATTTCAGGATTAAGTCAAGTGCAAGCCCCTCTGAGCATGGGGCCCATTGTGAAGACGAGAGTCGCATGCCCGGGGCGCCCACCCTGCCTGTGTGTCAGCCATCATTCCAGGTATCGGGGACACACTCAGGACACAGAGAGAAACTTCTGCCTTTGTGGAGCTGATAGACTGGCTTCTAGACCCCTTCGGAGTTGCCCTGGCGGCCTGTTCCTTCAGGGCCTGCTGGCCGGGCCGTGCAGGGCGAGCTAAGGCACACGAGCTTCCTTCTCCTGGAGGCTCTGGTGTCAGTGACCCCCTCATCTGGCTGGGCACCCACAATAACAGTGGCTGACATTTGCTGAGCGCAGACTCTGTGCCCGGGGCTGCTCTGAGCCCTTGACTCGGATGAACTCAGCACATCTCGGTAACGACCCCACGGGGGCGCCTGGGCAGCGGGGTTCACCCCTTGTACAGGCGGAGACACTGAGGCTCACGCTCACTGGCTCACTCCGCCAGGGTTTGAACCCAGGCTGTCTCGTGCCAGAGCCTTCATCTCCCCATCCCCACCTCTGCCCAGGGCGACAGCAGTGAGCAAGGTGGTCTGTGCCTGCAACAGAGGCCCGGCTGGGGTTCGAGGCTGGGAAGGGTGTGGGTTTGCTGGTGGCCCGCCAGCTGCCACCTGGGCTGGCCCTGCTGCGTGGCCCTGAGTCACAGCCCTGTGTCCTGGGAAGCTGGCTGTGCTCCGGGCACCCGTGGGGCCTGATTCACAGCAGAGCACACCCTGCCACCCTGCCCACCTCCTGCCTGGGCCCAGGGACAGGCGGGCCCCTCTGAGTGGGTTCCTAGACAAGAACTCACGTCTCAGCCCACTGGTGGGGGCCGGGGAGAGTCACCTGTGTGTGGTCCCAGAAACACATTTCTGCCTTCTCTCACTGAGCCCAAACCCACCCTGCTGAGCTACCTGGGACGGATTAGCTGGCAGGTAAGGTACTGAGCTCCCCGTCACTGGGAGCACTCAAAGCCTAGTCTGTCAGGGGTGCTGAGGGGTGTTCCTGCATCAGTTGGAGCCTCGTGCTGGAGTATGTGACTTCCAGGGCCCCAAACATCTTATTCACGTTCTCATGTTTGCATAGTTGCTGTGAGCAAGTGCTACAAATCCAAAAGGATACGAAGTGGAAAGCAAGTCCCGCCCCCGCCCCAGCCTCTGACCCCCCCCAGAGCGGCCACTGCCAACCGGGTATTTCCCCAGAGCTCATTTATGTGCCTACGAGCAGATACGCACATCGTCCTTGCCCCCACTGGCCTTCCACACAGATGGCACCCGGTTTATTTCACACCTGGTTCTGCTTCTCAGTTTTGTTTTTTAATTTACTTGACAACTTATCTTGGAGACTGTTCTAGATCCGCACACAGAGCTGCTTCCTTCTTCTTGTCTGGCCACTCGATAACCCCTCTTTTTTTTTTTTAAATCTGTAACTCATTTGATTAAAGGAATTTTCAACCCTGAATTCTATGGTTTAGGATCTGCAGTGTCCTTTGCTCTCGTGGTGGCCTGAGAAAATGTTCAAAATGTGGCTGGAGACGGTCGGCTCCTTCCACATCTGTGGGGATTTCTGTGTTCTGTTTTTCGTTGAAATTGTGTCAGAGAGAGAAACAGGAAGATTTCCACCCACTTCCCTCCTCACCAGGCATTGGGAATCCAGGGGTGAACCCCGTAGGCATCAGTTCATCTACCTGTGGTGGAGGAGGGACTATTGCACAGGGCCTTGAGGGATGCATAGGAGTTCATATGGAGATGGGCCTGACAGACAGAGGGAACGGTACGAAGAGCAAAACTACCTGGTAGATGCAGAAACTACAACTAGCATCCATTTACTGAGCACCTACTATGTGTCAAGCACTGTACTAAGTGTCTTGAAGTCATAGCTGCATTTTAACTCCTGACAGTTCTAGGCTCTTATCACCCTCATTTTTTTTTTTTTTTTTTGAGACAGAGTCTCACTCTGTTGCCCGGGCTAGACTGAGTGTCGCGGCGTCAGCTTAGCTCACAGCAACCTCAAACTCCTGGGCTCAAGCAATCCTTCTGCCTCAGCCTCCCGAGTAGCTGGGACTACAGGCACGCGCCACCATGCCCAGCTAATTTGTTTCTATATATATCTTTAGTTGGCCAATTAATTTCTTTCTTTCTATTTATAGTAGAGACGGGGTCTCACTCTTGCTCAGGCTGGTTTCGAACTCCTGACCTTGAGCGATCCGCCCGCCTCGGCCTCCCAGAGTGCTAGGATTATAGGCGTGAGCCACCGCGCCCTGCCCTCACAGATGTTTTTATGCCAACAATTGCCCATTTAAGAGGAGTGCATGTTTTTATGTAGCAGCTAATGTGGCGCCACCTAATTTACAATTCATTGGGCCTGCCAGCTTTGAAAATTAGATTTCTTTAAATGAATTTTTAAAAGTTTTGTGGGATTCATTTTTCATGTGTCAAACTGCCTAAATCATGATAGTTCAAAATCATCTAAAACGTGGCATGCAACTTCAGGGAAGAGAAATGTGCCTTTTACTGAGCCTGAATCATCTTGTGTTGACTTGTCTTATGTGCTGTATACCGTGTGCTTCTTCTTCAGGTGAATCGTCCCATTGGCAGGGTACAAATCTTCACTGCAGACTTGTCTGAAATTCCCCGTTGCAACTGTAAAGCTACTGATGAGAACCCCTGTGGGATCGACTCGGAATGCATCAACCGCATGCTGCTCTACGAGTGCCACCCCACAGTGTGTCCTGCTGGGGGGCGCTGTCAGAACCAGTGCTTCTCCAAGCGCCAGTATCCAGAGGTGGAAATTTTCCGCACATTACAGAGGGGCTGGGGTCTACGGACAAAAACAGATATTAAAAAGGTGAGGAAACTATTAGCTTTTTTTTCTTCTTTTCAGTTGCTTAATATGATCAGTTCTTCTTCCTGCATGTGAGAAAATTCACACAGAGGAAAATAATACAGTTTAGGGATTAACCTTGTTGTGTCTTGCCATATCCTTCCACAATTCAGAGGCTTGAGAACAGATGGTCTCCTTTATCTCTAAAGTCTTTTGTATTGATCATGTTCCTTTATGTAGGGACATGGCAAAAAAGAGGGAAATTCATAGCAAAGCTCTGGCTCTATCAACGTTTCTGTGGAAATCCTAGAATCAATGGTTAAGAGAGGACAGTCAGCACATGATACAGAGGTGTTGATTACCTACTAATAAAATATTCTTAGTGGGGCAGACAAGGGTCGGGATTCATGGAAAATGAAGGAGAAGAGGGTTAAGCCTCATTTACTGAAAATGCAGTAATATCTTCAACTTGAAACTTGGCAGGATCTGCAAGTTCCTAATAAATAGATAAGATTGTACAGTCTGTATATAAAATAAATCTTTTTTTTTTTTTTTTGAGACAGAGTCTCACTCTGTTGCCTGGGCTAGAGTGCCGTGGCATCAGCCTAGCTCACAGCAACCTCAAACTCCTGGGCTGAAGCAATCCTCCTGCCTCAGCCTCCCAAGTAGCTGGGACTACAGCCACACGCCACCATGCCCGGCTAATTTTTTCTATATGTATTTTTAGTTGTCTAATTAATTTCTTTCTATTTTTAGTAGAGATGGTGTCTCGCTCTTGCTGAGGCTGGTTTCGAACTCCTGACCTTGAGCGATCCGCCCGCCTCGGCCTGCCAGAGTGCTAGGATTACAGGCATGAGCCACCACACCCGGCCTATAAAATAAATCTTATTTGACATTTTAATAAAACAAGCCTTACTCTGGTTATACTTTCTGAAGAATTTTTTTTTTTTTTGAGACAAAGTCTCAACTTTCTGAAGAATTTTATTGAAATTTCTTTCTAGGAAAGGCAGTGAATATGGGTTGGTCTGTTTAGTCATTTGCCAAGTAGTTATTATATAATCTGCTACGTGGCAGGCATTGTGCTGAGGATGCAGTAACCAATAAGAGAAGCACGGTCCATGCTTGTGTAAGTTTACGTTCTAGAGAGGGAGAGACAGTGAATAAATCATCTCCCAATGATGAGCATAAAGGGCTCTGGAAGCATGTGGCAAAGGACCTGAAACTAGCTTGTCTCTGAGGATATTTTAAGTTGAGACTTGGACGATGAATAAGCTGTTGGCTCAGGCAAGTTGAGCACTAAAGCCTTGCAGGTAAGGGGACAGCATGTGTGAAAGCCAGTGTGACTGCAGAGTAGGGAGAATGGTTGTGTAAAATGTGCAGGGGTGGTGGGCAGGGCAGCTCCAGGGAAGACGAACACAGTTTAGGGAACCTGACTTTCAGGCTCTTGGGCAAGTAAAGGATTGACCATCCATATCTGCATTAGCTTAAAATAAAGCATAAGCTTTAGTTTACTTACTATTCTTTCATTCTAGAGCATCTTTAGTGTCTACTGTATCTTAATCTTTCTGATGGTGGCAGTGATGGCAGTGGGGAGGTGGTTCTCATTATCACATAGTTGAGGCATCATAAAGTACCTAATTACATAAAATTACATGCATGTAATCTTTGGAGATTCTGATATTTTCATTAATTTTTAAAAAATAAAGTGTACACGTGAACACCAGTGTGCTTTTTGCCATTAAGACAGGGGCTCTTTCTTGTTCTAGGGTGAATTTGTGAATGAATATGTGGGTGAACTAATAGATGAAGAAGAATGCAGAGCTCGAATCCGTTATGCCCAAGAACACGATATCACTAATTTCTATATGCTCACCCTAGACAAAGTAAGTAGTGGAAAGTACTGTTTCCATCGTTGTAAGATTGTGAGGTTTGTGTTGTCCCAGCCATAGCATTTGTAGCCATGTCATGCGTTGCCCAAAGCAGGGTCTTTTCTCCTGTCCATGGGGATTAACTGTTCAGGGTTCTCAATTAGGTAAGATTGGTCAGTCCATGGCCAAAGCAAAAAAAGCTGCTTTTTAGCATTCTTTTTGAATGATTCAATGTAAATTCAGGATTATATCTTTTATTGTTTTTCCTATTGGATTAAAAGTTGAAAAAGAGTAATCATTCCTTTGCCTTTTTATTTTATAGATTGAGAAACTGATTTTTTAATATTTAATTTTTTTTTTTTTTTTTTTTTGAGACAGAGTCTCACTCTGTTGCCCGGGCTGTAGAGTGCCGTGGCATCAGCCTAGCTCACAGCAGCCTCAAACTCCTTGGGCTCAAGCAATCTTTCTGCCTCAGCCTCTTAAGTAGTGGGGACTATAGGCACGCACCACCATGCCCGGCTAATTTTTTTCTATATATTTTTAGTTGTCCAATTAATTTCTTTCTATTTATAGTAGAGACGGGTCTCGCTCTTGCTCAGGCTGGTCTTGAACTTCTGACCTTGAGCTATCCACCCACCTCGGCCTCCCAGAGTGCTAGGATTACAGGCGTGAGCCACCGCGCCCGGCAATATTTAATTATTGTGTTTAACAAGTCATATAAATTGTAGAACTCAATTATTATTATTATTATTGTTTTTGGAGACAGAGTCTCACTGTGTTGCCTGGGCTAAAGTGCCGTGGCATCAGCCTGGCTCACAGCAAGCTCAAACTCCTGGGCTCAAGCGATCCTTCTGCCTCAGCCTCCCAAGTTGCTGGGACTACAGGCATGCGCCACCATGCCCGGCTAATTTTTTCTATATATATTTAGTTGGCCAATTAATTTTTTTCTATTATTAGTAGAGATGGGGTCTCGTTCTTGCTCAGGCCGGTTTCGAACTCCTGACCTTGAGCAATCCACCCGCCTCGGCCTCCCAGAGTGCTAGGATTACAGGTGTGAGCCACCACACCTGGCCGATTGTAGAACTCAATTTAAAGACCTGAGTCACCTTTCTCATTTTAGGAATTTTCTGATAAGTTTCATTTCATTGATGCCTAGAATTGCATTTGGGAACTTATTCCTACTTCCAGTATTCTGGTGTGTATATTTTCCGTGAATTTGTGATTCCTGTTTGTACCTGAATATTAGGTTCTACTTTTTCTTCATCCATTAGCTTTTATCACAGAACCTTTCCTGGTATTTGCCTTCGTAAACATTTTTGAAGTTGTGCACTTAGTGACTTGTGACGTCTTCATCTCCAGATATTCTAGGTTGGGATGGGGACTGTGTCTCAGTATTTAAATTTCCTTAGATGATTTCGAATGTCCATCCGGATTGAAAATTTCTAATTAGAGGATGGGACAAGCCATTGTTTCTGTGACAGTGGTCCTCAAACTTCAGCATAAATCTGAATTACCTGGTGGTCTTGTTGAACTCAGATTGCTGTACTCCACCAGATTTTCTGCTTTAGTGTATCTTAAACACAGCCCGAGAATTTGCATTGCTAACAACTAGCTAGTGGTAATGGTTTGCTGATCCCAGGCGTCACACTAATAAGAATCACTACTCTGGGAGATTCAGACTTTACAAATAGGAATTCCAGCTTATTAGAACAGTCAAATTTTAATCAATAGCAGAGGTCTCAGGAAGTCTAATAAGCAGCTTCTCTTGGAATTCTAGGACCGAATCATTGATGCTGGTCCCAAAGGAAACTATGCTCGATTCATGAATCATTGCTGCCAGCCCAACTGTGAAACACAGAAGTGGTCTGTAAATGGAGATACCCGTGTTGGCCTTTTTGCCCTGAGTGACATTAAAGCAGGTAAGAATCATTTAAGGATTTTGGAGCTAAGATCCAAATTTCAAGTTTTATCATCGAAAAACCCCTGATGTCCTCTACGCCAAGAGTGAAGTTTCCGAGCTCCTGAGGAAACATGAAGACTTTGCAGGTGGTCCTTGGGCATGGATTTTGTGTGTGGGGGGGGGAGTGTTAAAGTAAATATAAAATTTATAATTTTAACCATTTTTATGTGTATAGTTCTCTGACATTAAGTTCATTTACATTGTTGTGCAGTCATCACCACCACACATCTCCAGAACTCTTTATCTTCCCCAGCTGAAACTCTGTCCCCTTAAACAGTAACTCCTCATTCCCCCTCTCTCCCTACAGCCCCTGGCAACCACCGTTCTACTTCCTGTCTCTGAATTTGACTACTGTAGGTACCTCATATAAATGAAATCATACACTATTTGTCCTTTTGTGATTAGCTCATTTCTCTTAACATAATGCTTCAGGGTTGGGCATGTATGGTTTTAATGGAATAAATTCTCAGACCTTTAACTTTTATATGAACTTGCCAATAATTGGTCTACTTTGGAAATTGCTGTCTTCCAGATCTCCTTTCTTGCCTTCCTTTCTACAATCGCTCTTCTCCCACTGTATAAACCAAAAATTTCACCTCTCAAATCTTAAGGGTTATGGACCCAAGGCTATTTTTAAAAACAAAAAACCCCTCACCTCTGGGGTGCCACAGAAGTAGACAGCAGACAATGCACTACTCTGTCACAGCCCCCCTGGTGCTTGTGTCTCTAATTAGAGTGCAGAAATGGTTGTGACCAGATTTAGTAATAAGATGTTTATTTGAATTGAAAGAAAATCTGATAATGGTGAGTGGTTTAATAGTAAAGTTATATGATGGATATTTTACATAAATTAAAGGGTCTTAATCTACAGCTTCAAGATTTTGATAAAACTATTTTAATCCCTGGTAGTCTAGTGGTTAGAAAAAAACAGTAACTATTTTATGTATATATATATGTAGGCATATCTGATACCTTCAAAATTGCATGACTTTTTAAATATCAAGACTTGTGTCTTAGGCCAGGCGCGGTGGCTCGCGCCTGTAATCCTAGCACTTTGGGAGGCCGAGGTAGGCGGATCGCTCAAGGTCAGGAGTTCAAGACCAGCCTGAGCAAGAACGAGACCCGGTCTCTACCAAAAATAGAAAGAAATTTATTGGCCAACTGAAAATATGTAGCAAAAATTAGCTGGGTGTGGTGGCGCATGCCTGTAGTCCCAGCTGCTCGGGAGGCTGACGGCAGGAGAATTGCTTGAGCCCAGGAGTTTGAGGTTGCTGTGAGCTAGGCTGATGCCACAGCACTCTCCCCAGGGCGACAGAGTGAGACTCTGTCTAAAAAAAAAAGAAAGGAGTTCAAAACCAGCCTGAGCAAGAGTGAGACCCCATCTCTACTAAAAATAGAAAGAAATTAGTTGGACAACTAAAAATATATATATAAAAAATTAGCCAGACATGGTGGCTAATGCCTGTAGCCCCAGCTACTTGGGAGGCTGAGGCAGAAGGACTGCTTGAGCCCAGGAGTTTGAGGTTGCTGTGAGCTGGGCTGATGCCACAGCACTCTAGCCCAGGCAACAGAGCGAGACTCTGTCCACCCCAAAAAGAAAAGACTTGTGTCTTGGCCGGGTGAAGTGGCTCACACCTGTAATCCTACAGGCCTCTGGGAGGCCGAGGCGGGTGTATTGCTTAAGGTCAGGAGTTCAAAACCAACCTGAGCAAGAGTGAGACCTCGTCTCTACTAAAAATAGAAAGAAATTAATTGGACAACTAAAAATACATATGGAAAAAGTTAGCCGGGCATGATGGCACATGCCTGTAGTCCCAGCTACTCGGGAGGCTGAGACAGGAGGATGGCTTGAGCCCAGGAGTTTGAGGTTGCTGTGAGCTAGGCTGACGCCACGGCACTCTAGCCCAGGCAAGAGAGCGAGACTCTGTCTCAAAAAA
>CAUYRT010086891.1:0-60881 GCA_963574885.1 Lepilemur ruficaudatus | reverse complement strand
AATACAAAGTGGAATTATTAAACCAATTTATTTAACATATTTGTCAAATACTTATCATTTTTGTGTTGACACCATTTGAAAAATTAACTCTTTTAGAAACTTTGAAATGTACAATACATTATTATTTACTATATTCACCATGTTGTGCAATATAGCTCAAACACTGAAAAACATATTTTTCCTGTCTAACTAAGGCTTTATACTTTTGACTATCATCTCCCCATACCCTTAAGGCCTCCAGCCTCAGGTAACCACAATTTTACTCTCTGCTTCAAGTAGTTTCAGATTCCACATAGAAGTGAAAACATTCAGTATTTATCTTTTTGTGCCTGGATTATTTCACTTAACATAATGTTCTCCAAATTTATCCATGTTGTCATAAATGACAAAATTTCTTTCTTTTTGAAGGCCGAATTGTATTCCATTGTGTATATATATCACGTTTTCTATATCCACTCATTTGCTGATGGACACTTAGGTTTCTCCCGCATCTTGGCGATTGTGAATAATGTTGCAATGAACATGGAAGTGCAGACATCTCATTGATACTACTGAATTCTTTTTTCTTTCTTTCTTTTTCTTTTTTCTTTTTTTGTAAATACCTCAATGTGGGGTTGCTAGATTATATGGTCATTCTAATATTTGTTTTTTGTGGAACCTCCATATAGTTTTCCATAATGGCAGTACTAATTTACATCCCTACTAATCTGAGTGTGTTGTTCTTGATTGGTTAAATTTTGCTTTTTTGTATGATTGTGAATTTTTGATTGGATGGTAGGCATTACAGATTTGGGGTGCAAATACTTTTGTGTTCATATAACTGTTTGAGTTTTGTTCTGTGGTGCGTTTAACAATTTAACTTACTTGGGAACTATTGGAAAATTTTGAGCCTTGTTTAAGTTTTTTGATGACATGATCACAGCAACCTTTAGTATAGGTCTAATATTGATGTCTTCTATTTAGGAAATACTCCTCTGGTATTCCATTTGATGTCTGGGGAATTACGTAGTTTTCCACTCTAGCTGGTGATGAGAAAGCCTATGTCTGTTCCTATGCAAGCTCTGCAGATTGTTCCCTTTAAGCATTTTGAGTGTTGCCCTTGTGTCTCTTTCCCTCCAGTCTCGGGTAGTTTCCTTACAAGTATGTGCTGATAAGTACCCTTGAAACTTAATAAATAATAGAAAAACAAACAAAAAAACAATAAAAATTTTTGAACAGACATTTCACCAAAGAAGATGATTAGATTTCAAATTACCCCAAGAAATGAAGTTCAACATCATTAGTCTTTAGAAAATGCAAATTAAAACCTGAATGAGATACTTTTATACACCTATTAGCATGGCTAAAATTAAAAGAACCAACCAAACAAACAAAACAATTATTAATAACAATACCAAGTGCCGTGGAGAGTATAGAGAAAGAATAACTCTCATTCATTGCTGATGAGAATGCAAGCTGGTAAAACCACTTTGGGATATGGTTGAGTATACTTAGCATGTGATCCACCAAGAGCAGTCCTATATATTTACCAAGAGAAATGAAACTTATTGTTCACACAAAACCTGTATCTGAATGTTTATTTTCAATTCATTTCTAATGTCTCTGTCCAAATGTCCTTCATGTGGCGAATGGATAAATATATCGTGGTACACTGATACAATTGAATACTCCAAAGCAATGCAGAAGACTAAACCATTTATATGTAAAAAAAATAGGTGAATCTCAAATAGATTATTCTAAGAGAAATTAGCCAGTCAACAAGGCTACATACACTGTATGATCATACTTTTATGACATTCCCACAAAAACAAACTATAGATTCAGCAAGCCCCACGAACCCTCAGCAGATTAAATACAAGGTCTCCGTGCCTCGACATAAGAACATGAAACTGAAGAGCATGTGGCAGGGGGAGCTGGAGTACTGGGCACCACAGTACAGTGGATGATATTTTCAGTGAGCTGGGAGAAAATAAATTTGCCTTGAAGTATATATCCAGCAAAATTCTATTTTTAAAAACAAGGGAAATTTAAAGACAAATTTTTTTCAAATTAGTTGTGCTCTTATTGCCTTTGAGGCCTTCTAGAATTCTGGAAAATAGTATATCTAGTGATATCTCAAAATATGATCAGGATCTTTTTGTCCCTCAGTGTCCTAGGAAGCTTCTGAACACCTTGGGTAGGTCCCCTTGGTGGAGATGGAGCAGAGGAAAAATAGCAGATGCCAGACATTAGAACAGAGTAATTTCTCTCCAAAATCTGTTCTCCCCTCCTTCCATAGTCATAAAATTGTAGCTGAACACATGGGCATCACTGACAACACTTCCTGACTTCCCTTGCCACAGGGTATTGCCATGTGGCTAACTTCTCACGTGGGGAGTGTGAATGGACCTGTTCTCACCCCTCAAGGACAGCGAGCATTCCCCATCACCCTTTCCCCCCACACAGCACTCACTAAAGGAAATTCTTAAAATTGAGTAATATTCCATTGTAAACATATACCAAATTTTAATAATCCACTCAAGAGTTGACGGGCACTTGGGTTGTTTCCACGACCTAGCAATGGTGAATTGTGCTGTCATAAACATTTGGGTACAGATGTCTTTATAATAGAATGTCTTATGCTCTTCTGGGTAGATGCCTAATAGTGCTATTGCTGAATCAAATGGTATTTCTATTTTTAGTTCCTTGAGAAATCTCCAAATTCTTTTCCACAGAGGTTGCACTAATTTGCAGTCCCACTGGCAGTGTAAGAGTGTGCCTGTTTCTCCACAACCTTGAACTTGGCCTTTCTTTTCAGGCTCTGTGAAATAAGTGTGAGCTTCCTTCATCGGTGGAGATCAGATGGTATCAGCCTTTTACAGGTCATAGAGGTAGAAAATTTGATTTTCTGAGAAAGTTGTACATTGTCTCTGAAGAATTCATGTACACACACACATGTAGTTTTGCATATGATGCCAGGGGTTCAGAGTCCCTTGAGGCCTAGCTCTGGCCCCTGTTAAAGATTGCTTCATGTGGAAAATTACTTTTCGTTTGTCAGGGTCTGGGAAAATGTATAATTTCCTTTAGCCTGAGTAGGCAAGGTAAGTCACCATGCACCATACAAGAGAATCGTGTCCATGCCTCATCCCAAGTGAGGTTTTTTCTAGATAGATGATTGTATGTCTGTGCCTCGTTCCCTTGGACTGGGCCCTGGAAAGCTTAGTGGGGCAATAGCTAAAGATGGTAAACAGAGCTGGGTTTCTTCCCTGTACCTTGCTTTCTTCACTTGCAAGATTGGCACAGTTCCTGTTTTTTCTGCTGCTCAGAGTGAAGATGAAATGAGATAAGGGGATAAAGCACTTTGAAAGTGAAAGCATGTGTATCAGTGTGTCACTGAAGAGAACCTTCTGGATTGGTCATTTTTGCACAGCTGACCATTCCAAGTCTTATCCTTGGAATGGCCTGTAGCTGTAGCTGACATTTCTCAAACTTCTGAAGGAAGGAAAACTTGATATTCCACCTGAGGCTTAGCTAAGAATTAGCCCCTGCTGGTGTCCTCGAAGGCCTTCATTTTAAATGGACTTTGAGGCTTACATTGGGCAGACCCTTCTATTTTGCATTTTGCATTTTGTCTGGGTTCTTCTCAGTGCTGGTAGCAACGTTATAGCTGTCTGGTTTGATTAATTTGAAAAAAGAGTCTAATGCTTAAAGATTACATAAACCATCAAACACTAATAAAGTAAACATCTGCCAGGTTTCACAATCAACCCAGGGAAACATGACACCTGTCCTTAAAATGCCTGGCATGGTAATTTTATGTTGTGGATTTGAAGTTTGGAATGTGTCATGGTAGTCTACCTGCTGTTCGTTTAGGTAGAAACTCAACTCAATGCTATGCAAGCCTTAACATGTTCTCATTATAGGAATGACCCTGGTGTCTTCTACTGAGTGAACAATTCTGATTTATTTTCTCAGTGTGATGCAAAAGATAGTTGCAACTTTACTGCTGTCTTTGCTGCATGTTGAAGCCTTTTTTAGGACTAATCATTTGACTTTGCACTAATGAGATTAAACCCAGCAGGGGCAGATATTTTCTTTTTTAATTTTCATTTCTGTTATTTAATTGGCATTACACATACACACAAAGAGACCAGAAAAAAAAACCACCTTGTAGCAATCTGTTCAATACAATAACTCAGGCAGATGCAGCCAGATGTATCCATGGTGACCTCCTTGACTATCTCACTACACACACATTAGGGAAGGTGGCCCAGAATGCTTAACTCCCTGTTTGCTGAATGTGTCAGAGGTGTACCTCCCCCCTCCCTTATTCCACAAGCAAGGGCGTCTACTTAATTCCATGTGCTTCACCCATATTGGGCATTGTCTTCTCAGCAGGTGTGGGAGTGACGCAGCCCGAGGTTGTGTGGGGGGCTCATTCTCAGTGTTAGTGCTGGTTCACTGCCCTGTGGCTTCAGTATTGCAGACAAAGACATTCTCAATCTGCTCCATCTTATAATATTCCTATTGGGGGAGAAATATGGAATCATATAAAAGTCAACAGAGCAGGTAACAAACATGAAAATTTCCCTCTTGTGTTCTAGATGTCTACATCAAAACCAAACCAGCCTTCTCTTCTGAAAGAAGGTACTATTTTTTAGGATCATCAGGAGTATAAGGGGGTCCTCTCTGATAAGCCACAGTGATTTTCATTTTCAGTGCCTTGATCCACAAGCATTCAACAAAGCACCATGCATGATAATGACTATGAAGCTTCCTTACATACACTGCTAAGTACCTCCTCTCTTCCAAAACAGGAAGTGAAAATCATACTAAATTCCACCTCCCATGGAGCAAATTGGGTGATTCTATCATGTATCCTGGAATGTTCCTTTGTTTATGTAGCATGTGGAACATGAAAGTTTCCATGCCTGTAATACACAGGACATTAGCATGCTACTGTCCATTTGTCATTGAAAGGAAGGCACAAAGAAAGGAAGTCATACTCTACCTCAGGTACACTCTGTCCTCTCTTGTGATTTTCTCCACCCTAAAACTCGTTCTCTCCCAGTGTTCCTGTGTCTGTGAAATGTGCCCGCATCCTGGTAATGCAGAAATCCAGGAGACATCCTCAAAACCTCCCTTCCTCTCTTCAATGCATTTACTTGTCTTCATTTTCATTGCTACCACCATGGGTGGACCAAGCCACTGCCTGCAATGCAAGACCAGGGCAATAACCTCCCAATCATACTCCCATTTTTTTAAAAAAAATCTTTCCCTTTTGCCATTCATTCTAGCAACTAGATTGCCACTTTTAAAATAATTTTGCTGCAATTCTTAAGATGTTTCAGTGGCTCCCATTACACTTTAGCAAAACAAGACAAACAAAGTAAAACAAAACCCCATTAAATCCTTACCATGTCCTGCAGGGCCTGTGTGATCTTAGATCTGGCCATTGTCTACCAAAGTGCCAACACCTCTTGTTTGGACTACTGTAATAACCACCTCTTTGTTATTTTCCTTTCACTCTTGGGTGAAGACAAAATAATCAGCATCTCTCCAGACTCATCGTGCTCTCCATGTTCCTCCTTTTCCAGCCACAACCTCTTTCGGTTCCCAGCGCTGGGTCTCTTCCTGCTCCAGGACTCTGTGCCTGCTTTTTGCCTTGCCTAGAACAGCATTCCCTCTCTCCTTACCCACCCTTTATCTTGCTAGCAGCTTAAGTAGCGCTTCTTCAGAGCAGCCTTCCTGGAACGTCAGGCCATGTTCTTCGTTAGTCAGACTCATATGACTCTGGCCCTTTCCTACCGTAAACCCCCATCTATAAAGTGACCTCCATTTTCTATTTTCTCAATGAGAAAATTTGTTTTTCAAACTTAAATGCATAAACTTTAAGAGATATGGATGAAACAGTCAAGAGTCTAGTTATTATATTTAACATAGATGCACTACCTGTGTAGAATTACATTAGATAAAATAACGTGCATTTAGAGACATGCTTTTTGTTTCTACTTTCACTTTTTTCATGCGCTTCACATTCATCTTTGACATCCATGTCTTCATCATCACTGAAGCCATTTTTTGAATGCTCTAATGCAGTTTTGTGAAGCATGTCACCTTCACTTCCATCTAAGTTGTTTGAGATACAGCACATTTTGAATCATGCATGATGCTGTCACTGGAAATTTATCCCAAGCCACTAGAACCCATTTGTGTGACATTAAGATAGCTTTTTTTTTCTTTCATTTGTCCTGTGGGTATGTATTTATGATCTCCACATTCTAACCACTCACTGTATTGCTTTAAAAGTGATCTTTAAAATTTAAAAGGCTTGTTTACAATGACATCCAACATTTGCAATTGTTAGGTCATCCCTCAGGGACAATTACTAAATCTTTGTTAAATTCCATTCCTTCTTTACTACCAATTATGTCCATTCTGGGTTAATTTGCTGAAAGACGTTTCGCTGAACGGCCAATTTGCTTAATTCACCTGTTTCTTTTCACTAATTTTAGCCGACCAGGCTTTTATTTTATCTTCCTAATGGTATTTTAAGGAATGTTAAATTAGTCTCTGCTTCAGTTCCCTGCCACTTGAACTGGACACTGTGTTTGCCAATTCTGCATCCATAATGGGCCCCATCATGTCTTTCCTAACAGAACCTCCATTTTCTTCAGGCATTCATGCCTCCCTCACAGCCAGGGCACTCTGGGAAGATGGATCCCGTTCCTGTTTTAACCTTATTATCTTGGGTGAGGTGTGATGAGGTCAGATGCAGATCGAGAGAAACTGGTAAGAGTTTCCAGTTTTGTTATACTCACAGTTCCCTGGGGAGAACGTAGCACGCCACACAGGGCCCCTCAGAGGAAGTACCAAGTCCCTCCTGAGGCAGAGGGAGGGAGCAGAATGGTGGGTAAGCACCTTCACTGTGGATTCTGTGGGGAGGACCAGGCGAGGTAGGGCAGGTGGACTTAGGATTGGCTAGCTATGTTTGAAAGTGGCTGCCTTATGAAATTCACGTTCACCATGACTATTAGAATATATGATGTGAGGCTGTTGAAAGTGTCCAGATGTTTTTGGGTGAGCCAGGCTTTGGTAGCAACTAGTAGCCATTTTGTAAATGTTAAAGGCTCAATTGACAGAAATTAAAACTACGGTTATTGTAAATGAGTGTAGGTCCCAGTAAGTCTAAGTCACACATGGCATTCCCTGGTTATAATGTGACAGGAGTTTGCCCAATCCTACATTGCAGCCCCCATACTCTCCCCTCCCCAACTGGAGAAAATGCTTATAGAAAATCTTGAGGCTCTATCCAGATTAGGTCCACCTACAGAGCACCTCTTATCATATTCTGAGTCAACCCTGGAAATAGTTTCCCTTTTCCTAAGCAGCAGGTGAGGTGGTGTGTATGTTACTGAGATGGCTGTTCTAAGGTATAAGGCTGGGGCTCTCTGTACTGTCACTGGTGGTGGACAACTTCATAATCCAGTTACACACACAGCTTCAGAGAGCCGTTCCTGAGTGACTGGAGTTAGAATGTGAGATAAAACATGCTGGCCATCTCTGTGGTTTATTTTTAGTGTTCTTTTCTTTCACACTTAGGGGAGCATAAGAGAATGAGCCATGTTGCCCTTAAGGCTTGGAATACCGACACAAGGGTCCACTACAGATTAAAGATAGTAAAATAGAACCAGCCATCCAACAGAATTTCATCTGGGCCCTTGTGCTCACTATTGCTGCTTCCTTTGGCATTTCTAGTCTGGGTTTTTGGGCTTTCTGCCTACTTATCCATCCTAGCTTGCCTTATCTTTTATGACTATTTGCAGTATTTGAATTTATTAATCTTGGTTTGCCCATTTTGGCTTTGGGTTTCTTGCCTAAACTTAGATAATTAGTTAGCCTCTTTAGATAGCATAATGCCAAAACCCACATATACCACACATCATGTGTCAGGCTAGGAAAATATTGGCAGAAGGGGTAGGCAAAAACAAAACTCAAAAGTAGATAGAAACGATGTAAAATGTAGGAAGCAGAGCAAAAATGGAGTAATGACACTCATGCAAAAGAATTCAGAATAAAACTTCCTAATACTGGCGTTACTGGATTAAAAAGCATACAACTTTTTAAGGCTGTTGATATGTATCACCAAATAGGTTTCTAGAAAGGTTGTAGAAATTTGCTGCTGCATTAGAAATGCATAACTCATTCTTGGGATAGGCTTGAAGCTCTGACTAGAGGGGGGAGTGGGGAAAGGGTAATATATGTAACCTTAACATTTGTACCCCCATGATATGCTGAAAAAAAGTTAGTAAATAAAAAAAAAGAAATGCTTAACTCATCTGGGGGTACACCAGCCTATATAGCACCTTGAAGTGAATTGGAAAAGGTGCCCAACATGAGTGTTGGATACAGCCCAGTCCCAACATGGCAAACAGGACAGGCTGGATCTCAGCTCCACTCTCCTTTCCACCCAGGCATCCTCATCTAGGACACAGCCTGCATGACAGGAATGACAACTCTGATCTTGCTCTTTGTTAGCATGGAGTATTTTTTCATGTTGTAATTGTTTCAGCCAAATTTTTGTTCACTCTGTCTTGCTTTTCTGAATCTATAACTTAATCTTCTTTCCTTTTTGTCACCAGTAGTTGGATTATTCCTTTTATTCTTCTTCAAAGCAGTCTCATAGTATCTATTATCCTTCAGTAACATGTAAAATCAGCAGGTTATTTAGTAAAATGATCTGAGTTTTCAACCCCATGTTTTCTGGTACCTCAGGTTCTAGTTGCTCCACCTGGGTCTCATTTCTACCACAGCCCTCTAATTATTCATTTGTTTCAGCCATGCTGGCTTCCTTGGTGTTCTTTGAACACAATAGGTAGCCCGTCAGCCTAAGGGCTTTGCGCTTGCAGTTTCCTCTGCCAAGAAGACACTGGCCCAGAAAATCAAATTGTTTACTCCCTTAATCCCTTCAGGTTTCTGCACAGACTGTTAACTCCTTTTAGAGACATTTCTTAATCATTAGAAACCCCCTTCACTGGCTTCTTACCCTATTTTATATTTTTTCACTTACTACTCTTCTATAGCTATTTACATAGTTGTCATTGTCATCTCTGCAGGATGTTAGTCCATATAGGTAAGGACGTAACTTTGTTTATACCTGTGTCTGAGACAGCAACTGGCATGTAATAAGGCCTCAATAAATATTTGTTGAAAAAAATGAATGAATGAATGGAAAGAAGAATTGAACTACTTATATTCTTCAATATGCAACAATAGCCCATTATTCACATTGCCCTCATGTAAGCCATAGTACAAAGAGAACAAAAAGTCCCAGGAGTATCATTCTTGGATTTTGAACTTCTAAAATATATTTTTGTGAATTTGGGTAGGAAGGACAGTATTGACAGAAGAGACTTATTGGAAATCAAAAACCCAGGTCCTGACATAACAACGGGCTTAGAAGGGAGGATGCTGGAATGCCATGGAAGCTAGGAACTGACATGTTTTCTCTTTATACTGAATGCCTGTTGACAAAGCAAGGTATAACATAATTTATTCCAAAAATTGATAGTGGAGGACCATGATGATGGGCAAAATGATAATACACCATGATTAAGGGGGTTTCATCCCAGGGATGCAAGAATGGTTCAACATATGCAAATCAGTAAACATGATTCACCACATGAACAGAAGCAAAACAAAGACCATCTAATCATTTCAATAGATGCAGAAAAAGTATTTTATAAAATTGAGCACACTTCCATGATAAAAACCCTCAACAAACGAGGCATAGGGGAAACATACCTAAAAATTACAAAATCGATATGTGACAAACCCACAACCAACATCATACTGAACTGGGAGAATTTGAAAGCATTCCCCCTAAGAATTGGAACAATACAAGGGTACCTACTGTCACCACTTCTATTCAACATAATATTGGAATTCTTAGCCAGAGTAATTAGGCATGAGAAAGAAATAGCACTCAATTTGGGAAAGAGGAAGTCATACTATCTCTATTTGTTGATAATATGATCTTGTATCTAGAAAATCATAAAGACTCCACCAAAAGATTCCTACAATTGATAAATAAATTCAGCACAGTCTCAGGTTACAAAATCAATGTATACAAATCACTAGCATTTCTATATACTAATAACAGTCAAGATGAGAGTCAAATCAAGGACTCAATACCATTCACATGAGCTAAAAAAAAAAATACTTAGGAATATACTTAACCAAGGAAGTGAAAAATCTCTACAAGGAGAACTATAAAACACTAATGAAAGAATTCACAGATTACACAAACAAGAAGAAACATCCCTGCTCCTGGATTGGCAGAATCAATGTCATTAAAATGTCTATACTGCCCAAGTGATTTACAGATTCAATGCAACTTCCATCAAAGTACTGACTTCATGTTTCAAAGATCAAGAAGAAATAATTCTATGCTTCATTTGGAATCAAAAAAGAGGCCAAATAGCCAAAGCAATCTTAAGCAAAAAGAACCAATCTGGAGGTATCACATTATTCAACTTCAAACTATACTATAAGGCTATAGCAACTAAAACAGCATGGTAATTGGTGTAAGAGTAGAGACAGAGACCAATGGAACAGAATAGAGAACCCAGAAATAAAACCATATAGCTACGACAAACTGAGTCTTCGACAAAGCAGATAGCAACATACACTAAGAAAAGGAAGTCCTATTCAATAAGTGGTGCTAGGAAAATTGGATAGCCACATGCAGAAGAATGAAACAGGATCCATATCCCTTGCTATATACAAAAATTAACTCAAGATCAATAAAAGAATTAAAGGTAAGACATGAAACCACAAAAATTCTAGAAGAAAACATAGAAAAACTCTTCTTGACATTGGCTTAGGTAAAGAATTTTATGACTAAGACCCCAATGACAAATACAGGAACAACAAAAATAAATAAATGGGACTTAATTAAACTGAAAAGCTTCTGCACGGCAAAGGAAATAATCAACAGAGTGAATAGACAATCTACAGAATGGGAGAAAATATTTGTAAACTATACATCTGACACAGGACTAATAACTAGAACCTAAAACTCAAACAAATCAGCAAGAGAAAAACAACCCCATCAAAAAGTGGGCAAAAGACATGAACAGAAGGTCTTTTTTTCCAGCTTTCTCAGGTTGAAGAACAAAAGGTTTTTAAAAGAAGACAAAGAAATGGTGTAGAAACATATGAATAAATGCTCAACATCACGAATCATCAGGCAAATGCAAATTAAAACCACAATGAAAGTGGATAAGAAATGTGGTACACACACACACACACACACACACACGCACACACACACCATAGAGTACTACTCAGCCATAAAAAGGAATGAAGTAATGTCATTTGCAGCAACATGGCTGGAATTAGAGACCGTTATCCTAAGTGAAGTATCTTCAGGAGTGTAAAAGCAAACACTGTATGTTCTCACTAATAAGTGGGAGATAAACGATGGTTATACATGGGTACAAAGAGATATAAAAGACAATGGAAACCAAGAATGGGGGACAGCGGGAGGAGAGGTGTGAGATAAAAACTTACCTACTGGGTACATGAATAATATCCTGGTGACAGACGCACCAAAAGCCCTGACTTCCATGTAACAAAAACATTTGTACCCCCTTAATATTGTGAAATTAAAAATAAACCCCCCCCAAAAATTATAGGCTTGGAAGACTATCTCTAGCCAAATTTTCCTACAATTCAGAAAGAAGGTCAAATTGACCAATAGTAGGAGGAAACAGTCTAGTGGGAGAGAATGTCCTTGGACACGCTCTCTGTGAAGGGAGACTGTGACCTGCTTTTTCTTGGGCTGAATCTGTCAAGACAGGTTGGGGTGGAGAGGGAAGAAACAGAAATTAAAGATCAAATTGGTTGGAAGTTTTCCTAGAGCAGATTTGCCCTGGACTTTGTTTTCCTAGGCATATCCATGGACATTGCAAGCCTCTGAGAGCAGTAGCATCTTCACAAGGGGTGGTCAGTGGACTGGTATTGATTGCTGGTCATCAGGGTAAAGACCTGAGTCCCCCATGCCCACCTAACCCAACAGGAGCAGCTGAGAGTGCCTAGATTAGTTTTCTAGAGCTGCTATAATGAAGTATCACAGATTGGGTGGCTTAGACAACATACATTTGTTTTCTCACAGTTCTAAAGGCTGGAAGTCCATGTTGGCAGCAGGGTTGGTTTCTTCTGAGCTTTCTCTCTTTGGCTGGTAGATGTCTGTCTTCTCCCTGTGTCTTCACATAGTCTTCCTTCTGTCTCTGTTCATGTCCTAATCTCCTCTTTTTATAAGGATACCAGTCATTGTATTAGAGCCCATCCATATGACCTCATTTTACCTCAGTTATCTCTTTAAAGGCCCTGTCTCCCAATACAGTCACATTCTGAGGTACTGGGAGTTTGAACTTCAACATATGAGTTTTGGAAGGACACAATTTAACCCATAACAGTGCCCAAGTGGCCCCATACGAGGCACAGAACAGATGAGAGAAGACAGTTGGGCTCTGTTGATCTCATGGTTAGGCTGAGAAGGACTCAGGCAGCATGACCTGGCCATCTGAGGCTGCATCAGGATTGCAAACTTCAATACTAGAAGCCACTATGGCATATTGAGAACCAGATGAGGCAAATTACATCTTAGTGGAAGCCATGTGCACAGAGAATTTTCATGAACAAGATGCCCCATTCCTCCTGATGTCAGGGTTCTACAAAAGTCAACCTTTAAGTCAACCCATAGATCATCCCCAGAAAGGAAGGAAGGAGGAGGTGTGAGAGAGGATAAGGACTGCCTGCTTACCCTAATGAATCTGAGTATGTGTAGGGGGAGGGCGACTACACCTCTAGAAAGGCCCAGTTTACTTGCATTGACTTTCCCAGATTTCTAGGAGGAGGAGAAGTTGAGCTGAGATGTTCAGAAGCAAGAGAAGTTAGACTGTCAGATTCATGCTTCTTCTGCAGCAAATATTCTGTCTTGACATCTTTAAATATTATAGCATTTTATGGAGATGTTCATAGCCACATTTCTCACTTGAAAATTTGGTGTTTCAGTTGGTTTTACCTGTACTTTGGTCTGCTCACTGTTCTTTAATATGGTGCCCCTCATATGTGTTGTCAAAACTACAGGATTTTAAGCCAACAGTGAATTGTGTTTCATTGGATCTATTGAGTTGGATGTAATAAGTGGAAATTGACTAAAGACAGTCCTTTTAAATTTACATTTATATTGGATTATTTAACACAAAAATATACATTGTAAAATTACTTCATCCTTCTAGACTAAAAGGCCATAGTACTTTAACCTCTAGGTGGGTTAGAAATGGTCTGCCAATGACTTTGCAGGTATGGCTGATTTCAATCTCTTTCTCCAACAGACACATAGATATTTTATAACAATAGTCTTCAGATTATGTACTATCTTTCACATTTTTAAATTGTCGCTTAAAATTTTTCATTATATATTTAAACATTCCAAAGAATATAATTTCCAGTATTTGGTAAATATTGACATCTTAAAATAAAACTTTTAGATTATTCTTTTAAAAGTACCCAACAAATATACATTCCATAGAAATTTTATTTCTAAGTTTGATTTCATCTGTTTCAAACACGCATGAAGAAGCTCTTTTTTAACAGCAGGAAATCTTGCATCTTTTCTTCTTATTCTAGTAATGACATTTCTATTTTACTTTTACACAGCAATGCATTCTGATGTAATATATTGTCATGTTTGAAAGTCTTTCACCAATGAAGTACCTCATTGTACTTCTCCAGAACAAAAAAAAGTATATAAATTTAAATGGTAAAAATGTCCTATAATCTTAAGATTCTAAAATATGAACACTTTTTCTTCTAGGTTGAGTTATCATTACAATTATTTTTCATATACAATGGGTCAAAAACATACATTTATTACAAATTATGATTAGTTATTATACATAAAAGTAAAATTTTATTAGGAGTGCCTCCCATAATGAATAGGACCTGGAGAGGTTGTTAATATGCCTTGCTTATAAGATCATTTATCTTCTCCCATGGTTTGGCCACCTAATTCAGCCACTTGAGAAAATGCACCAGAGTAGGAATTGCCATGGGTATCTTTTTCTTGTAAAGTAGGAAAAGGTGTATCGTGAAAGAGGTGAGGACTCATATGACCTCAGGCACTATCTAAAGAAAATCAGTTTTAGGAATGTGTACATAGTGAAGTTGAGAATCTAAACATTGGCCTCACCCTGCTTAGATGTCTTTCTTTTACACTTGATAACTAGACCTTACTTTGAAGACCACTGTCATTCAGCATAGGGAATGTTGCAGAGATGTATTTCACCAAACTATTATATGACCTCACCTTCAGGGTCACACTTGGGAAAAAGAGAGACTGAGGAAGCTGTGGTCTCCTCTGCGGTCTAGGATGCTTGTTATGGCAGTTAGATACCTGAAGCAAAATCATTCAAAAAAGTCACATTTTTTTTTAACATTGAAAAATAAATGAAAAGCAAATTAAACATAATAGATGACCATTCCTTAGAGAACAACCGAAATTCTTAGGGGCTAGGGAATTAGCATAACTCAGTGAATACTAAAACTGAACTTATTTTTAGAACGCCACAGAGATTTGTTCTGATACAAAGCAGCTGCATTATTGTGAAGGGTAAAATAGCCCCAGAAATCACAAGATCTTCTGAGGTCCAAATTAACAAAATATCAGAGCAGATATCACAGAGATATCTGAAATGATTTATTATGCAAGACAGGAATACCTTCAGGGAAGGTTTTTTCCCCCAGGTTAGCTAATATACAAGCCAAGTGGATATGTCAAATGTAAGACAAATAATGGTGTTAATAGGATTGCAGAACTGAACTGCTTTGATGGAATTGGATCAAGGGAAAGCAGAGAAGGAACACATTTGTGCAGGATGAAGTATTGTCTTGGAATACAGTGCCTCATGAAATTTGGCTTTCAAAATGGGCTCAATTTAATTTTGAGAATAGTTACTTAAATTAAAGGTAAGCCTTTAGAACCTGAAAAGAAATAATAAAAGTACCAGGTTTAGCTTCAGATAGTCTGGGGTTTTATTGAGATTCAGTGCAAGTTTGATTTTACCTCCCCTTTTCTAGTTTTCTGGGCGGGGCTGGTGTCTCTACCTGTGACTGTGACAGGTACACATGCTGGACGGCCATGCCAGACCTCATTTGCCAGGTTCCAAATCATAGGATCCACTCTTTGATAACTTTGCTACTGGGCAAACAATTACACAACAGCAAAGATCGCCAGTGACCTTCTGCTTTCACCTTGGTCTCTTGACAGGTGTGATATACCATTTTAATATAGAAAGTATTATAGGGTATGAAGTTCTGGATGCTTCAGCAAAATTTTTTGAGGGCAAGGGTTTTCCTTTGCTTTTATTTATGCTCTGACTTCCTGATGATGTACCTTTATTGAAGAGATGTAAATATCTTTGTTTCTGTTAATTTATTTTCTGATAACTCTATCAGTGGTGAATTTTTTGTTGTTCTAACTCTAAGGAAGATAATTGTTTTGAGACTCTATTATTTTCTATCTTTGGGAGTCTCCAGTAATCACAAATGATATCATTAAGTACTTGGAAGGAAAATAGGTCATTATTTACATTTAAAGGAATATACTTTGAAAAATGTAATAATTCTATATAAGAATTCCAGGAAGTGTTTAAATACTTGAACCAATATTATATAAAAACAGTCTAAAATTGGGAAGTTGACAAATGAGGGAAAATGTGTTGTATTTCCCAAATATTATTGTATTTTGCAGGATCCAGGCTCTTTCTTTTTTTTTAGCAATGCCATATATGGGATGAAAATATCACTGTTACAAATAGTATTTACTGATTAATTCCATGATTATTCTAGGTACATGCATGACAAATATATAGTCATCATATTTATATTCAAGCTAATTCTGGAAGTCATAGATATATAACCTAAATTACTCCACTTAATATTTTGCATATTCACATCTAAAAATCACCTTGAGCAATAGTCATTAGGACATTTCAGTTGCTCCTGCTGTAGGTACAGACCACAATCTAGAATTACATCAGAAAACATAAAGGGGCAAGCAAAGGGGTGGGGGGCATGGGAGAGCTTAATATTTAGCAAAATGCTTACTTGGGATTAAATGACCTTTCCTATAAATCAGAAGGAAAGTTGTCAGCCGGGTACTTTCTCATTTGCAGCATGTACAAGCAGCAGGAAAATGAGCCAAAGCATTCTTTGAAGCAAAACATTACATACAATGCAATTCATTCTCACCGTTGTCTCTTTTCTCCTAGACACAATTACTGAAGATAAATCAGGTGAAGCCCCAGTACATCTCACTCCTCCATGGGCAGTTCCTATTAGTAGCATCTTTATTTTCTTACCTGAAGCACTTTTGCCTTTCCAAGCAACAGGAGTCAGATAAAGTGAGTGTATGCTGAGTTAGCTCCTATGATAAAAAAAAAAAAAAAGAGGAATGTTTTGCAATATTAAAACAAGAGTCTGTCTGGGTCTTTCTATTCCAGAGGATGGTTGTGAGAGACATTAAACTTCTCTGAACTAATTGCAAAGGAATTGTGCTCTGCTGTTCCTGGAAATACTGCCTATTGGTTTGGAGTTATGGGCACTTTCCTAGTATACTCACAAAGTCACAATTTTGACCATCTTTTTAGACTAATGGAAAAATGTCAGCAATCCCAACTACCACATGAGAAATGCCCACAAGATCAGACTGCTTCTCCTTCTTTGAAAAAAAATTTTTTTAATTATAACTTACTGCTTGTTTTCATCCGGCTTTTCTGATCTGTCCAACCTTATTTCTCCTGACACCAAATCTATTCCTTGCCAGGTGGTTCACTTGTCTTGCTCTTCCCAACTCTAAGCTTCTGTTCATACTTCCCTGTCTGCCTCTCTGATTCCCTCAGCTTAAATTAATGCCCTCAACCCTTTCTGCTCACTGCAGCTGAGTGCCCAGGGTTGGTATTTTCCTCCCACCCACTAAATCTTTATAATGCTCACTGTCTTTCTCAGTGTGACTCAGTTCAGGGTGTTGGGGGAGAATATACTCCTAGAGAGTTTCAGGTGAATCTTACCAAAAGGGGACAGTAATGAGATGTCATGGTAATGGCCAAAACTGCATTTTCCTTATCCTCCTTGGGTGGCCATTTTCTTTTTGAAATCATATATTCTTGCATCCTTGTAGCCTTGCTCCAGCAATCCATAAATAGAAAGAGTGGCTGAATGACACACTCCTTCTAATGACCCCTAATACACAAAGCATTTTGCCTGTGTTTTTCTGGTCCTAATTTTTGAATAATATTTAGTAAGAGCACTCATGTCCTGGCTGAGCAAGTTGCTCAGTAAGACAAGAAAATTAAGCATAGGTCTTGTCTCCTAGGAATTCTACCATCCCATTCCTGTGAATATGCAAATTTGTGGCTGGAGCCAAATAAGAGAGGGTGTTGAGGGACCCTGACAGTGGTCTGGGCAGCTTTTAGAGGCTGGCGTGCTGTGCTCAGCATGGGGGCGGGGTGGGCAGGCAGCAGAACACTATGGTCAGTATGCTGTAGGTAGAAGACCTCAATGTCCCTCCCTTCACCTGCTGCTGGCAGAACTTTTATGATTCCATTTATCTATGGCTCTATTTTGTCCATGGACATGCCCATAGGACTAAAGTTTCTGCACCCTGTGTTTTGACAGAGGATAATATCAGTTGTGAATTCCCTTCTCAATATGGAATTGGCACACACTTCTAACAGGAAGGGGTTAAAAGAATACTATAGCTAACATTTGTTGAGTGCTTGTGGTGTGCTGGGCATTTGTTTGCATTATCTCATTTCATCTTCTGAGGCACAGAGAGGGTAAGTGATTTGCCAAGGTCACTCAGCCATTGAGTAGTGGAGCTGGGATCTGCCCCCATCAACCTAACCCCAGAGAACATTGTGCTCTCGCTCACTGAGCACTCTTCCTGTCTGATGTACTTGGTTGTTGGAATTAGGTTAGTGACTGAGACATGGCGGGGCAAATGCCACTTCCAGTCTCCTGAGCTTTTCCTCCAAGACAATTGCTATACCTGCCGCTGTCACATTTTACCTTAAAGACAAGGAGGAAGAGGGAAGGTTAGTGCTGTCAGATTTCCACTTAGGTCTCCCTGGCCAGAGCTATGCCACACGGCTCCGTTTAGCTACAGAGGCAGCTGGGACAGCGAGCATTTAACTTTTGTAACCTCTATAGAACAGGCAAAAGAGCCGTGGTTTGGGTCTGGTTGTGGGTTGAACCAGTTGACAATGTCTTCTTGAAACGAATGATTTTATGGAGGTCTCTCTTACTGGCTTTAGGGGAGGTGCCAGGAAAAGGATGTTCTTTCCATAAATGCTATTATTGCCTCTAATGGGCTGAATAACAGCCCCCAAAGATACCCAGGCCCTAATCCTAGGAGGATGTTCTTGAATCCCTGTAGCTCTTATATGGCAAAAGGGACTTTGCAGATGTGATTAAGGATGCTGAGATGGGGAGATTATCTGGATTATTCACATGGGCCCTGAATGCAATTACATGTGTCCATATAAGAGGGAACAGAGGAAGATTGGACTGGAGAGACAGAGGCAATGTGAGGACTAAAGCAAGGTGATATGCTCCTGGCTTTGAAGATACGGGAAGATGCCATAAATTTAGGAATGCAGCTCTAGCAGCTGGCCGAGTCAAGGAAGCAGGCTGTTTCCTAGAGCTTCTTGACGGAGTGCAGCCCTGACACCACCTTGATGTTGGCCCAGCAAAACTTATATTGGACTTCTGACCTCCAGACTGTAACAGAATAAATATGTGTTGTTTGAAACCAACAAGTTTATGGTAACCTGTTTTAGTAGCCCCAGGAAACAAATACATTCCCCCAACTAAGCTCTCCCTCCCAATCCTACTGATATGGCGCCCTTCACTAAGCTATGTGTGTGATAGAGAGATGGCAAGCTTATCCGTGGCCGGCCACCGCTAATAGAAGTTGTCTGCACTGAGAATGGAGATTGCTTGGGTTGCTTAGTGTCTTTGTTCACAGCATAACTGGGAAAACAGGAAAGAAACCCATTAGATCACATTAGGCACCTGCTGTTATCCCGTGACATTTGTAGCAGTGAGATCTAAAATAACAGGGCCTGAGACCCTTTCAAAGATAAGCGTTCATGTGTAAGTAAAAAGGGCTGGTTATGTAAGACTTTTCCTTTTCACTCCCTCTGCCACCTGAGCGAGGGATCCGCTTGCCATGAGAGCAGTGCCATGAGTGCACAACCAGCTGTCCACGTGGGATTCTCTCTCAGTTTTGCCAAGGCTGACAAAACAATGGAGCCCCCACATTGCAAAGTGCATGCCAGGCCACGTACACACAACTGGCACAGGAAGTGGTCAACAGTCAGTGTTGAACCTTACCTAGAGGATCCATGAGAAATTGGGCCCCCAGAGAGAGAATGCCTGAGGAAAAAGACTGCTGGAGAGCTGTGGCTTTCTCCTCCCCTCCTGCATGTCATGCTGCTCTCTGCTCAAGCTGAGACAGGGGGCTTTCAGAAGTCTGTTACAAAACTGGTAACTCCTCTGTGGAGTTTGTTGGGGCATGAGGGATAGATGTCTGACACATTTCTGAGGAGGTGGCTAGCGCTGTGGGCCTGGCAGTGATGACAAAAACAAAAGCAAATGAAAGGACTGCACTGGCAGCCAACTACCCTCCTTCAATAGCAGGACCAACATGTGTAAATTGTCCTGTGGGGGGTGTGTGGCTCTGTAATGGCAGTAGTGGAGGAAAGCTGACCTGGCCTAGGTCCAAGAAGCCCACATGGACGTGACCACTCAGGAGAGTCTAAGTAGGGAGGCTGCTGAGGGCCCGGGAGCTGGGAGGGTTGGAACAGGCGGCTGGAGGAGGCAACGCCCACATCCAGGGAGCCTCAGTTGGAAGTCACCAGAAGGGGGTCTCCATGTTATCCTCCAAAGGCTCATGAAACAAAGAGCTGGGTTAACATTTGCCAAATGTCAGATCACAGAAGAATCAGCCATGCTAGGGCTGTGTCCTTTCCCCTAATGCCTTCATCCTTTAGGCTTTCCTGGGGGTAGGGAGCAGGGTCAGACCTTGGCTATGGACTGAAGGAAGAGGAATGGAAGAGGACAGCCGGGGAAAGAGAGAAGCGCCCCAACATGCCTACCCACCTGTTATGTTTTTAGCCCTAAAATAGTAACATGCTCAATGAGGAAAAGGACTCTAAATTAGGTAAAAGTTTGGGGTTTTGATTTTCAAGTTTGTGTAATTATTTCTAAAATGAAACTGTTCATGTGTCTAAAACCAATTGAAAGAATTAAAGGGTCTGCCAAAGATTTCATCCAAGAGGGAGGGAAGAATGAGTCTGCAGATGAGGTTTGAATGGGTAGTAAACAAGGGAATTAAGTTGTATTCTGCGTATACCCTCTGGTGAGTGGCTTGCTCCATTAAACACTACAGCTCTTACTGTCCAGCTCCTGGTATAAGAGTGCAGAGCAGCTGGTTGCTTCAGATAGGAAGAGTCCTAGATAGCTTTTGAAGTAGACTTAGCCAGTCTTAGTTCAGGTGAAACCTCCATGCATGCCAGGGCTGCCTTAGCTGCACTCTTGCGCGTAACTGTACCAGCAGATCAGAGCATGGACGACACAGGGACATTCTGATCTGGCTCCCTCACCGACTCTCTCCCCCACCTCTGGCCTCTTTCTTCCTGGTTTACTACATTGCAGACTCAAGGCCTGGGAATGGTTGACTCTGATTCCATTAGTGCTCTCAAGGCTAAATTCTGTAAGCGTTATTTCTGTTCTGCCTTCTACTTTGACCCCATTTTCCTCTCCTCACTCTTAATTCCCTGTTCTGACCATCATCTGGAGTGCTCTCTGGATACAACAGCAAGGATTGCTGTGAGAATTGGTAGCCAGGTCAGAGTTCATATTCAAAGCCACAGCTGGGTGGAAGGGGAATTTCCCTTTTCACTGTTAGGGGGCTCTTGCTGAAATAAAGAAGGGACAATGTAGGGAGAGATTGAAGAGGTGATCAGCATAATAGAGGGGATCAGTTTTTGGCTCAAATTGAGGGTGCATCTCAGGAAAAGGTAGACTTCCCAGTTTTCAAGCTGTACTTTTTGAAGGAAAAGAGATTGATTTACTGAGTCATTTCTGGAATCCACTGAAACGTGCATTTGTAGGCTCAGAACCGTGCGATGGATTGATCCTGACTTAATGCAGTTCAACAATGCTTGTTGAAGCAATCACCGTTAAAAGGCTACACTAGCAATGCCGAAAAGCTGAGGGCTGAATGGGTTTCAACTTTCCTCAGCACTGAGCCAGAAACTCCTCATTTGTTTTCCCTTTTCTGAGAATCACCTCTTGCTATTCAGACAAGGTGACAATCATGCCTGAAGAAGCTCTGTTAAGCCAATTTACTTCAGGCGTGCAGCTGCAGATTTTAGAGCAAAACTATGACTGGTGAGAGATTGTTTTCCAGCTCAGCCAAGCTTTCCAGTGGCCACATAACTGAACTGTTCTTTCAAGAGTCGGGAGGTTAATATGGTGACTTGATTTCCCTCTGCCACTCACAGGCTGTGGGACCTCGGCACATCATTTAACCTGACAGATCTTCACGTATAAAATGGCAGAAGGCAGGCTAAAAGCTGGAGGACTATGTGAGCTACAATTCTGTATGTTTCTGACTTTTTGTCTGCTGATGGCCACGGCACCTGAACACACACCCAGGCTTCAGCTCCCTTGCCTCTCACTGCTGATAGGTGCCCAGAGACACATGCAGTTTCCTTGGTCAAAGGCATAGAGCTAAGAACACTTTGTTCTGGAGTTAAAAACAGAACATGGACTTCTTGTTTCTAATATTGAATATTTTAATAATATAGTGTCATATTTCTATTAATCCTTAAAAAGAATTATATAATCAAACTAAACCCATTATTCTTAGATACCAAGCCTTTGTGTACACTTGTCTTTGTTTAATGTACCCTTTGTTTTTTTCAACCATTTTATTGTGGGTGGAGGTGGACAAGGGGGACCATTTGCCTCCTTTACTATACTGGGTTTTATGGGGTGTGAGGAGAGAGCTAAAATGCAGCTACTGTTCTAAAAGAGTAACAAGAGAGTAGGAGATAAGACATGAACAAGGAAAAGACAATAAACATAGGAGGTTCATTGTCAATAAATAAGAGTCTCCCAGGCACAGAGGGCCTGGGTGGAGACTGTACGGTACACATGTTGATAGCAGCCTGTCTCGCTGCAGATGGTGTAGGACCTGTCTGCAAAGCTTCGGTTCCCTCTGCCACTCTTCCCAGCGAGAGTGCATGTGGCCCGTCGGCTCGCTTCAGTTTAGCAGTCTCTGCATTTTGATTCTCCGCGACCCTCTCTGGATAAGATGAGGTCCTCTTTTAACACATCACCCTGTACTTTCCGAAAGAACTGGTTATATCCTTGATTGCTCATTTGATTATCTCTTTCTCCAAGTTTCTGGAAACCCTCTGAATGCAAGGGTCAGGTCTGTCTCTTATAGATTGAAAAAAATCATTGATAATTAAAATAAGTATAATCTGCTACTCTTGAAAGGCAACTCTAAAGCTTCCGGTATAGGTTTAATGCTTTGGCATCTCTGTAGTTATTTTTCACTTTTCCCATGGTAGATGGAACATGTTGGATGCTACTTATTAATTCAACATAAAGGCTTTTGTATTATCATTTCTATGTGTCAAGAATAGTTCTGGGTTCTGAGTTTAGACGGGTCAACAAGACAGGCAAGATTCTTGCTGTTCCATGATGTACATACCATAGAAACAGAAAGTAAATAAGCAAGGAAATAAAAACATTTCAGGTAGTATTGCATATAATAAAAAAATAGCAGCATGATGTTGTAGAGATTGAGGGGTATGTGGTGAGGGGAAGAATGAGGCGGGACAGTTTGAGCTTCTCCCTGAATGATTAGAAGGAGCCAGCCATGAAAATGGGGGTGGGGAATGAGATAGTCTGAGAAAGGACATAAGTCCAGAGATAGGGACGGGCTTGGGACGTTTGAAGACCAGACAAAGCTGGAGGGGGAGGCAGAGGGCAGATCATCTAGAAGGCCTGTAGGCCAGTGTATTGGCCAGAGTTCTGGCAGGAAACCAAAGACATAATCAAAGTAGGTAACCTGGAGAGAGTTTGGATGTGGGCAGAGTTTAGGAAAAGCAACAAGTGTTAGTGCAGTACCCCAGGGCTGGTGAAGGGAAGTGGGCCAGAGGAGGAGCCAGTTTCTGAGCGTGGAGGGATGTAGGCAAAGCACAGTGACCCAGCAGTGGGAAAGCTAGGAGAAACCATACTTTTGTTCCCTCCATGTTCTGGTACTCCACAGGTGTCTCCCATTGGCCAAGCCCACCAGAAGCAGGAAGGCAAGGAGCCCATTGACTCAGGCCTATGGGTGAGCTTCCCAGGTGTGAAGAATCCAGCTAGTTCTTTTGACCAGTTTGAAGGTTAATCCTAAGAATAATGGAAAGCCCATTGGGGTATTTTGACAAGAGGAGTCATGTATTCTGCTGTATGTTTAAAGAGCTTACCCTGGCTCTGTGGAGTCTTGACTGAATGAGACAAAGGTGAGGCAGGTTGTTCTGTCAGAAGACCCATGCAGTGTCCATGGCTCCACCCCTCCTCTGCATAGGAGAATCAGTCACTGTAGACCTGTAGACCGGATGCCACTGATATGGTAAACATGGCTGACCTTCTGCTTAGGACCACACCTAGAAGCTCCTTGCTGGGTGTTAGTTGAGTTTCCTAGTGTGATATAGTTGGGGGTGGCTTGGCTTGGGTGTGAGTCTCACAGGTATATAGGACACTGACCATGACACTGATTTCAGTTTTCCGTTTGGTCTGAAACTTCTTGCTGGGTTTACTAGCTAAAGATGGGCTTCTGACGTAAAACTGCCTCATGTGCTTGGGCGTTGCTGTGTGAGGAGGGTTCTGTGGGAATTTTTGGCAGTGTCCTTGAGGAATAATGTGGCTTGTATTGGTTCTTCTCGTGTAGTGTGGCATATTTGCTAGGCTTCTTGGCTTTTGTTTCTGTTTAATAGCATCACTGTAGTCTGGGTCATTCCTGGGGTCTGGTCTCTCTAAACCGTGCTTTGGTGAAGGAAAATTGGATCTGAAAGAAATTTTCTGAGAGAGCTTCATAATAGGTTGATCATCCTGGGAAGAAAGTATATATTTATTTGTATGTGTTTGTGTATGTGTGTATGTGTGTTTGTGGGGGAATGAGTAGATCAAAGGGGGGAGGGAGAGGACAGAGGAAGAAGAGAGAAAATGAGAGGTTTTGATGTTGGATGAGCCCCGCTTGTCTTCTAAAATGACTTGTAGAAAATGCTCTAACGCGTGCCCTGCCCAAATTGAGTTTACAGGTGAAAGTACTGGAACTAGAAAAAGAAAAAAACAAAAAAACACCCAAGACTTTCCTTTGCTTGTATGTTGCTTGTGTTGAGCTTACCAGTCTGAGACATTGAGATGCTGTATCCAGTTTCTGATGCTATCTGTAGTTCTCACTCTGAGTGAGGGTCACGCTAAAAATCTATAGAAAGAGGGTGGATGTTGAGTCAAAAAGCAATTTAACTTTTGACTCCATCTCAAGTATAGGGCTATATAATATGATAGAATGTTTGAAATTTGAATAGTGTACTTGTATTGTCAACTAGAATTTTGATTACATGGTAGGGAAAGGAATGAATGGCTTTAGTTTTCCAATAATTTTAAGAAGATATTTTTAAAAACAGCTTATAGTTTTCCAGCTTGAAATTGCTAAGGAATAAATCAAATGTTAATAATGGATAATATTTTAATACTCTGTTAAAAGTATATTGATCTAAATTGTTCAGAAATCATTAACATTAGTTAGTATTCAAGGGATGACTGTCACATAATGAGATGGCTTTTAACGAACTCATTAAAACGCGTTCAATTGACAAAAAATAAATTGGATGTGGACTATTTGTATGGCAAGTGAGGAAAACTAAAATGTGTAAGACATAGTCTCTGCCCCCAAGGAGCTTATGTATTGCAATAATTTGTGTACTTCAATATAATCACGTTGGGAAGCTATCATCTTTTCGCAATGAGATCATTCGTGCTAAACATTTAGGAACATCTTTGGAATTGTCTTCAGGGCCAGTGTAAAACATTTGTGTTCACATATGCACACACACACACAATCATTGTCACTCATTGTTTTAGAACAGGGGTCTGTGGGTTAAATCCAGCCTACTGCCTATTTGGTGTGGCCTCAGAGCTGAGAATGTTTTTTTAAAATATTTTTAAATGGTTAAAAAAATAAAAAGAAGAACAATATATTGTGATATAAAAAGTATATGAAATTCAAATTTCAGTGTTCATAGATAACGTTTATTGGGACACAGCAATGTTTATTCATTTATGTACCATCTGTGGCTGCTTTCGTGCTATGATAGTAGAGTTGAGTAGTTTTGGCAGGGGTCATATGGCCCTCAAAGCCTAAAATATTTACTATCTGGTCCTTTATAAAATCATAACTTTAGGATCATGTCTATTTTTTTTTTAAGGATTCTTCAATTAGATCCCCTTCTTTGTTCTACAGATTTGACTCTGAATTGCTTTTTTACAGTTTTCAAAAATCAAACTTTTCCGAAGAGATCAAAGATTTTATTTGACTTCACGGACATTCAAGGAAATCTGATTCAGGCTTTGAAGTTGACTGCAAAGAGAGTTCCCAAATACTATGAGTTGTGGTCATGTTGTGTCTACATTGAAGGGGAAAGTCCCTGAGCTAGTTGGGCTGTCAGGAATATATAGAAGGAAAAGCCCTGTAGTAGTCCCCCAAAAGGCCTGAAAGAGAACTGGAACAATGTTTGGGTACAACAGAAAGGTAGGGGTCCCCTCTTCTTTGTCTAAATGTCTTGACTTTGGGTCTCTCTCTGCCTCTCTGTTGTGTTTCACTATGACGCTCCTTCTGAGTGTACAGACTGCCACCATTCTCTTCTAATATTCCCCACCCCATGTCTTCTGTTTACTGGTGGCTTCCCTTGCCTCATTGCTTCTGCTTATTCTCTGTGGCTCTCTTACATCCCTCTTGGTGTCTCACATTCAGACATCCTAAGAGGCGGGGTGTAATTAGGTGTCACCATCACTACTACCCTTTGATGTGCAGAGAGCTTGAGTTAGCCCCCCTCCCAGTTAGTAGCACAGTCCACAGATGACTATCAGGGCAGGGAGAAAAAGCAGGCCTAAAATCTGAACTGTTAACCCCCGTTTGAGAGTGTTTTCTCTTAGAGAGTCATCTGTTGATTTCTTGGTCTCTTAATATGCTCTGGTATAGGGGCCTCCAGGCATCAGGGATATTGCTCAAACTACAGGTGACTGTCCCATCATAGAGGTTAACAGCCGAATGCCATTAACTCAGTGGATAAATATGTTAAAAAATGCCATCTGTAGCCCCTTAACTGAAAGCTAACTATAAAATAGTCTAAGAGGAAAAGAAAGACAGGTGTCACTGGGCGTTATCCAGGTAAATTGAAAGGGGGAGAGCACGTCATGCTGAGGCAAGCTTGGAATGCTCAGTAATTGCCAACTTGTGACCCCAGGATCCCAGAATAGCTTATCCCAAGCCTATTAACATATCTGCAATTTTATGTCTCTGCAACAAAGAATTGACCAAATTTTAGTTAAGTTCATTGGCATATGCAGAGGTCTTCATCTGATATTCAAGGAACTTGAACTTTTAAAATAAACCATCCATATTTTCAAAGCTCTCCCCATCTGTTGTCATCACTTGCAACTTTTTTCCCACAGTGTTACTTAGACATTTGAAATAGAATCAGCATAAACCAGAGGATAATGGGATACTTGTTCTAGACAAACTGCCTCTAGGTCTAGGACCCACAGAAACAACAGCGACCCTGGTCCCTGAAGCCCCAGACCAGTGGTGCTGCCCCATGGGAACTTCTTGTCTACTTCTCTGTGAGCCACATCTGCCTTTCCTGGACACCTAGGGTACCCCATCTCTGGTGTGAATGGCATTCCTCTGGAGAATGTGGCTCTTTTTGTTGTCAGATAGACTCAGTCTCTTCCTAAAACCTGGGTCCCCAGCTCTGGGAAGCAGAGGAGGTGAAGGCTGTGGCTGTCACCACATTGAGATTTGACCTTGGCCTGTCCCAGGATAAAGCAACAATGACTGCTCAACTTGGACAACATTAAAGGTGGGATGCCTACCAGAATTACTTGCATGTTAGGAATTAAAAATGAAAATGCTTTTAGGGTGGTAGCGGAGGCAGATGTGTGCATTTGGGCAAGGGTAAGGAAAGAGGTTCTTTATACATTCTTGTATGAAATATTCCATAATTACGTTTTATAAACTTGTTATTTTCTCCCTTTTTACTGTTCTCCTTTAACTCACTTTGCCTTTGCCATTCAATGCTTGAGTTACCTCAAACCATAGGAAGGGACTTTGAGTGGCCATCACCTTCTGCCCTGCCAATTAATTACTACCCAATTGTTCCTCTTCATGAGAGAGTGAAAAAGAAAAACAGGAAGGTATTCCCCTGGCCATGCCTGTGTGTACCTGTAGGAACATGGTGGGAAGCAATGGCTGTGGTAAATCCTGACACCTGGGTTGTAGCACATCTTAACATCATGATGGGTGAAGTCAATTAACCCATCCAGATAAGAGTCAAAAGCAGGCAGCACGGTTCTGAGCTTCAGTTTTGAGCATGAGGATAATTTTAGAGAGAATAAGATGTTTTGAAATTATACAGTGATCTCTGTCAAAGTGATAACAGCTGGTACCAACTTGACAAATCAAGAAATTTTATAAGAAAGATAAACTGCACACTTCCTGTGAAACGCAGCCAGGCTAATATCATCAGGGATTACAGCAAAGCACTTACTACTGTCAAGTCAACGCACAGCCTAGTTGACCTTTTATAAATGGATGAAAATAAGTTTAGCAAAATCCAGCAAGCTCTATTGAAAGGTAGGCTGGAGGTGAGTAGTATGAGGTCCGAGCAATTTTCCTAACCCAGCCAATCAGCAGTAACTGGCAAACTGCCTTCTGCCCTGAGAGCGGGGAGCTGTGTGGCCGTCCATGGGTGAGCCGTGATTGCTTGGAGGGCGCTTTATTGACTATCTTTGCTGCTTTCTGGGTGTATTTCTCCCATAAGCTCTAACAGTAATGCTCATGAATCTGAACCTCGTGACTGGTAAATGTTCTCTGGCCTTGACAATAAGTGCTGCAGCTCTGCTTCGGTAGGTATTCGTTTCCTGCCGGTGCAGTGGCCTCGATGCCCTGCAGTATCTGTCTTGCAGCCCGAGGCCATTATGAGGCAGCACATTTCCATTTCCTGGAGCATTATTTCTTTTAAATATTTCTCACCGAAAATGAGAGCCATTTTGAGATGATTACACCATAGTCAACATCTTTCTGTGGGAGCCATCAGCAATTCTGTCAGTGTGTGTTTGGCTCCAGTCCCTTGTTCTTTGACTGTCCTGTGTAAGGCAGCGCCACAGGGCTGATCTGTCACTGGTACTTGGACACAATTCTTTAACCAGCGATCACTTTACTTTCTTCTCTCCCTGGCTTCAGCCAAAAAGAATCATTTAATTAGGTCCAGTGGTATGAATTATGTTCCTCAAATGTGAGCCAATGTTCGATACTGTAACTTACCCAGAGCTCAGAGAATTTCCTGAGTGACCTCCCAGGAGACTGGAACCGAAGGGCGACAGGACCAAGCCCTCACGCTGAAATGGGATGCACACGTGCCCCGCTCTCTCTGCGGCTCAGTAATGAGGCTTGTTAGTTACGGCGCCCACTTTGCTTGCCGACTCCGTTAGCATTTTTTCTTTTCAATTTGGATTTTGGCCTACACCGTGCCCTTCTTACGAGGCACGTGCCGTTTTGATTTTTAAAATAATGTTGAGAATGCTCTGGCACTGCTCGTTGGTGATATGACTCTCAAACTGTCTACAGATTGCCGAGTAAGTGAAATGTTTTGACAGAGAGAAATATGTGTTGTCAACATTGCTTTACCCATGGTTGAGAATGGAAATTGAAACTGTACTTCAGCAGGGTTCAGATGTTGATGACTAGAATGATCTCCTTGAAACAAATGACTACAGACCATTTTGTTTTCCTTTATGCCTCGTTCTTCTCTAATGAAATGCCCAATTAAAAGCATAGCTCATGCGCTTAAAAGAAAAGGGCTTGGAAAGGATTCTGGGAAGGCACACTGACAGCAGCAATCCTTCACCACAGGAGAAAATCATAGTGCCCTTGTGAAGAAACAATATCATGCTGTGACCTCCGGTGATCTGGATGGTGATTTTAAAGGAGACCCAAAATGAACGTAACCTTTCTAAGAGAGAAAGGTTGTGTATTTCTGTGAGTGTAGGTGTGTGGATGAGAGTGGGAGAGAGACATGATTTATTTGTAATACATCAAATAGCAGACACTGGCTGGAAATGAAAAAAAAAAAAGTCCTAGTAGAGTGATGCATTTAGGACAACTTGTGAATTTGTCTCTGGGATTAAGTGGAATATGGAACTGTGCAACTGTGTGTTGTCTCCTAGCAAAATGAGGTTCTCTCTGTTTCCCTGACAGGTGTGTTGCTGTCCAGAGCTTGTTGAAAATGGGAACTCAGGCGGCTCGGGGTGCCCTGCTGACCATATCATCACATCCAGGTTTGTGTTGTGGAAGCTTCTCTCTATTTTCTTGCTTAGTGAACACTCTTGATAAGCGAAAATGCTGACAGCTTTGCCTTTCTTGAGAATCACTAAGGAAACATTTCTTGTCAATCTCCTTTCATGTGTATACAGAAGGGAAAGGGGATTTTGCTTTGGAGAATGGCCTTGACTTTCAACGTGCATTTAACAACCCGTGTTTATGTGAGTCCCTGTCATGTGCAGGAGTATTTGCTAGTCATTACCAGTCATACAAAGATGAATGAGCTACATTCCTATCCTTACGTAGCTTAGTGCATTCTCCTTTAAAAATCAATAGCCTAACTGGAAGGGCTAAAGGCTAAAGGGTACAGAGAAAGTAATAAGGGAATTTTTATGGGTTGAACTTCCTTACATGGCCCTAGGAACTAGGCAGATCTGAATTTGAACACTAACTCCAATACCTACTCCCTGTGACTTTGGTTGGTGCAGTGTATTTAAGCTTTCTAAGTCTCTATTTCTCTCATTTGTTAAATGAGGACTACCTTGTCACTGTTGGGCTGTTGGGGTAAGTGAATGAGATGCCGTGTGTACGGTATTAGCGCAGTGCCTGGCACAGGTGAGTCTACCTGGGATGTCAGCTTTCTTCCCACCTCTTTTATGCCATGCTGCATCCCCTGTCAGTCATACAGACGCCTCTCACAAACCTGCCTGTGCCTCTCAAGTGACCATTAGCATGTATTTGAGCTCTGCAACATAAAGAAATCTAACACATGGGGATGACCATATAGTAGTGAGGATAGTTTTTTAAAAACTAACTTTCGAAAATTTATGTCCAAATGATTCAAAGAATGATCTCTTCAAAGAATGATCACACATGAGAGGTGTGGTAGGCATAGGCTGCTCACCAATATCCTAGCCTTTCTCCTTCCAGGCACCCAGCAGGGTTTTACTTCTCCATCCCCTGGGACATTAGGCATGCCACATAACTTTCTTTGGCTAATGAAATGTGAGCAGAAGTGACTTGTGTCACTTCCAGGAGGAAGCTTTAAAAGATCCCACTCTGACTGCTGCCACCATCGTGGAAGTGAGTGCTGAGATGGGGCTTGTGTCAGCGTAGGCCCGGGAGATATTACAGGGAGCAGGAGCCCTCTGATAATCCGTGTCAAAAATAAAGCAGGGTGAGAGGCCGCTTTATGATCAGACTTTTGTTGCATTGCACTACTGAGATTTTGAAGTTGTTTGTTTGTGGTCTGCCTACATTAATATAGGAGATTGCGCATGTGCTCTAAGAATTCTGCCTTTGCTCAAAACGTTTCAGTAATTCCTGTGGTGGAATTGCATTCAGGGTTAGCACGTGACAACCAGAGTCTCAGTGTAAAGCCATTCTTGCTCTCTGCCCTATAGCAGTATTGCCAGGCTTGACCTTCCATTTTATTCAGTAGACTTGACTCTGACTGATCTGCTCTAGAGAATAGATTGAGCATCATTGGGCCTATTAGGATGAATGTGCCCTTTAGAAGCAGTGGCTTACAAAGGCTGGGGTGGGATATGGAGGCAGTTTGCCCCGGGTGCAGGCAATGAGAAGATGCATTGTCTATAGAAACTTTTAAAATAATACAACTGACTAAGTTGCAGTCTCTTTTTTATCATCACCACAAATCTGCAGTTCTAAACAATGTTAGGAACAAAATCCTCCTCCCTTCCCCACTCCTATCCCCCTGCCCCCTATTTATGCAACTGTTCAGAAAGCAGTTACAAAGAGGAATTTTCAAAACTTTTGAACAACAGAAATGTGAATTGGAGTGTGTTTCCCCCACCATGGTGAGGGTTTTGAAAAATATAAAACTCATTTGGGATATTTATTTAAAAGAAAAAAGAAAAATCATTCCATTTTCTGGTTGCCCTTTGTACATTAATTCGGGTGTTGGCTTATGCATTTGTTTCTAGTCATATGGACATTTGTCTGGATCTTTCTCTCTAGATTGTGAAATCCATGAGGGCAGATCAGGGTCTCATTCAATCTTAGGGGTCCATAGGGTCTTGTCAGGTCTGTGGTCCTGTACACATAATTGGTCCCCAATATATATGTTGGATGACTTAAACTAGGCTAGCAGTAAAACAGCATTTTCCTTTTGTTTTTGTCAGTCATGAGCATGACAATCAGGGCAATGGCTCTGGCTCACTGCTTTGATGAGTCTCCCTGTTGTAGATGCTGAGAAACGCAAGGTGCCTGCTCTTCGGAGAAAGACACATGCTCCAGCTGCTCGTGCTAACAAAGATCCTAGGCTTATCCACATCTGGCCCATGACCCACATCCACTGGCATTAAGCAACACTGGGAAGGGGATGCCTCTCTCTGTGTCCACATGTGTGCCCTGGGCTGCTCTTCAGTGAATATCACTGGTCCTTTCATATTCTTTCCACACTCTGTTATCTGCATGAAATAAAAATCAAGAAGGATGGGGGAAAAGAGAAGAAAATATTTGATTTTTCTCAGGAACTGTACTCCTACATGAGCGTCCTGGTTGCAAATAAGATCCCTGGGAGACAAGCAGTGGGTGGGGGCTGGAGAACAGTTTGGGTGTTCAGACCAACTCCAGAGTCCAGAGTCTAGTTTTGGAAAATATGAATGAATCTGATGCATGTAAATATAACGGTTGAGATTGATCCATGATAGTCAATAATCAAGGGAAGTTCCTGGATACCAAGTCATAGTGAGGTTGGACTTGGGGGAAAAAGTTACCCTCTTGAAATCTGATTGTTAAGTTATGATGGTGGGAGGGGATTGAGGAAGGATTGGGCCAGAGGAATTTTTTAAATCATTTTGAATGCCCAACTTTCTGTTTTCTGGGTGAGGGTCTAAGATTGAAGGGAGCATGTGCAGCTTCTGGCCTGTTTGGGGTCCATCTCAACCTTCCAGAAGGAGACCTTCCAGAAGGAGAGAGTGACCTTGGGAAGACCATCTTGTGAATTGGAGCAGGTCTCCAGGGCTAGATTGATGTCATCTGGGACTTTCAGATATGTCAGGCTCTGGGACAATGAAAAACCATACAACCCAAGAATTTTCATTTTTGCTTTTTCCAGAAAAATATAGGATCATTTTTGAGCTCCTGGAATAAAATGGTAGAATGCAGAGAAACTGGAAAATACCTACATTTCTCTACTGCAAGCTCCATGCCTGTGGGTTTGCCAGTAAGAATTTAGTTGACTGATGTGCAAGTGCTTTTGCACTTACAGACTTGACATGAGATTCAAATGAAAGAGGTGTACAGATGCTTGGCTTTGTTTTTGCTCCCTGAGAAGAACTCCTGGACTTTTCCACTATCCTTCCTGGAAAGAACAACTGAGTGGGCAACCCTAAACTGATTCTGAATAAAGCAAGTATGCCTGGCAGACTATCTGATTTAAAGGAAACAATTCTTGCCTTAGAAAACACTGTGTGTATATGTTTCTAAGATTTCTGATAGTATGCTTTGGTCGAGAAGTGGGTTTAGGAACCATGATTACTATCATATTTCTTTTAAAAAGCCTTTGAGTAATTTAGAATATGATCTTTTTTTTTGTTTCTGTTCACTGATCATTTGTTATTCAGACTATAATAAGAATACAACTCCAAGCATGACCTTGGGCAAGTCACTTAACAGTTTTAAGCCTGTCATCCATGAGACATCAGGGTTGGACCCAGTAACCTCTGAGGTCCCCACTAGCACCAGAAGTCTCTGATTTGGAGGCAGGGGAGACAGCTGTCAAGGTGAAGCTATGTGTGCACCCCCATGCCATTCCTTTTTCATAACTTACATTTTCCTTAGTGCCTAAGAAATACCATTGCATAGATGCAGGCCTTGAAATAGTGTTTTCTCTTTTTATTCTAAAGCAAGGTTTTGAACTTTGCAAAAAATGTTCTGGTTAAGATGGAGCAATTAAAAGTATTATTGAAACATTATTTTTAGGTTTGCATGTTATTTCACAAACCCATTCCCTCTGTCTCTCCTTTGTCAAAGGACTTAGGCAGCTTATTTGTTTGGCTTTCATCAACTATCTTTTTTCCTTCCTATTCAAAATAAGCTCTGTTTCTTTTTTCCTGGCTAGATGAAAGCCTGTGTACTCTGTTCTTCCTGATATCAACCCAACGATGGTGCTACAGGGGTTCACGTCACTCCAGATAGTCAGTTTCAAAGGGAAGTTTGGAGGCTGTGGGATGAAAAACAAGCTTCAATTTTCCTCTTCAGATCTCTCCAATACATACTGTCTGTGTATTATTGCAGAAAACTCATTCAAAAATAGACCGTTTCCTTCCCTGACTTGGTGCCAAATCAAGAAGTGGCACATAATGTATTGTTGTGTTTATTATGCATCATTTTGCTGCTGACACTGGGGCCATCAAATATTGGGAAATTTACAGCCAGGGAGGTCCAGCCATCATGCCTGAAGTGAAGGACAAAGTATTCTGTTATTCATCTCCAGCTCTGGCCCTTTATGATCAGACAGTGAGCAATATACTTATCAAAGTCAAAATAACCTTCACTTTAGAAAACATACTTGTCCTTAATTGCCAGAATGAGAATACATAAGCAGCCTCTCTCTTGACAATGGAATGAAGGCTGAGTTGATGTAAGTTTTGAATATTTTTTAATTTGCCAATAGCTGTGTGTTCAATTAAGTTTTAATTCACAAATTATGTGTATATTATGCTGGAGAAGTAGAAAAAAAATTGTAGTTTGGAACTATTTATATAGCCTAAGTATGTACATCATACTTATGATATGCACACTTAGGCTATGTATTTTTTTCTTTTGAGTCAAAGCTAAGGCCAGCCAGTAGTCCTATTACTATGCCCTAGTAGTCCACAGCCGTTAAGAACTTGAACGCTGAAACCAGAAAGATGTGAGTATGAATCCCTGACTATCTCTGTGACATAGGCATGTACCTCCATTTACTCCTCTGTAAAATGGTAATAATAATAGTACCTACCTCCTAGAGAGGTGTTTTGAGAGTTAAATGATATTGCACATATTGCAAAATGCTTAGTTTAGTGCGTGGTACATCAAGAGAACTTCAGGAATATTAGTCATTATTATTATTATTTTTCCCCCTTCTATTGTTGTTAAAAAAAGTCTGTAGAAAACACATATTTCCAAGTCCTTTGTATAAAAGAGACAGGAAGCAAATGTTATTTTACAAATATATATATGTATATTACGGTTCTGGATAGTGTGGGGAGGCACATAGTTTTGAGAGCTTGACAGAGATGACTCAGAAAGCAGAGGAAGGCAGTGAAAATAATTCTTATTTGATATGGCATTTCTGTTTACTGTTTACATTTATGTTTATTGTGCTTACCTCAAAATGTACCTTATGCAAGATACAAGATATCTTATACCTTGGGGTTAGATTAATCTATATAGCGGCCTCTGAGCATTGAAAGTTAGGGATGTTTATTTGGAAATAGGCAGGTTGTAATATGTGGATAGTACTCTTGTGCCTACAAGTTGCAGTGTGGCCAAATGTAAAGGAAAAAAATAATTAGGAAATGAATGCCAACTCTGTTTTGGGAAAGACAAGGAAAATCTCTGGAATTTGGTCATTCTTCCTAGCTGACACCAGGAGGTGACGTTAATTGACAAGCATCTTGTGAGCAGTAAAGTCAGAGTGACAGCATTTGCTTTCTTGGATTGTCAAAAATCCTCTCTAATGATGGTGGGTGAGTCGTTAGAAGGTGAATGGAAGAAAAGGGCTTGAGGAGAGAAATATTGAGAAATAAAATGACTGGCCATTTTAGTTGCAGAAGAATTGGCTTGAGAGTTTTGTTCTTATTTTTTTTCCTCTCTCTGGTGTCACTGTAGGATTAAGTTTAGCAACTGTACTGTTAATAGGCCATAATTTCAGACCAATAGTCTATTAAAAATCACAAGACAAGCAATAGGGGACTTTATTTGAAATGAAAATTACAGTTTGCATATTTTTATCGCTTCCTTTCCTTTCTTTCTTCAAACTAAGTAGAATAGACAGGAAAAACTGTTAGAATCTGCTCATAATTCATCTCTCTCTGTCTCTCTGCCGCTCCACACACCCCAAAACAAAAGTTCTATCCAAAAGTCTTACTACAAACTTCCCTTTCAAGCATATGTGTATTGCATAAAAACTGCCTGGCTTTCACAAGAACCACCGTTCTGAGAAGAGGAACCATGATGCATATTAACAGGTGAAGAAAGCTTTCTTGGGAAGGACCATAAACCTTGAAGGCCGTAAACTATGGAATTGGATTCCAGAATGAAAGTGCTACGAAAGCCCAGAGCACAGGCTAAGCATGTGTGGGACCCAGTAAATAGAGTCTTTTGTCCCAAATTGCAAAGTACAGTCGGTGAATTGTTTACTGGGCTCTGCCACCTCCGCCTCTGCCTCCTCCTTCTAGCCCACTTGCGGCTTTCTGAGTGTGACTCTGCAATTAGTGGAGAACATAAAATTTAAGGAAACAGGGTAAAATTTTGGCTGGATAAATTTTTTAAAAGAGGTTTCATTATAAATTTTAAAGAGATGTCCTTGGCTAGCATTTTGAACTGAACAAGAAACTGTCATCAGATTAGTAGGTTGACCTTCAGAGGCACAGTTCTCTCCAGAAGGTTACTCTTGTGGGCACAGCTGCCTCTAATAGGGGCTGAAGGGGAAGCCCCGGTCTGGCTTGCCCTGTGTATACCTGAAGCCTAGAAGCAATTCTTTATGACAGTCAGCTTTCCAAGTGGCCTCCCTCTTTCCTGACATTGCAATCTTAAAGGTGCCTGTGTTTTCATAGTCTTTGTGAGGCCACAGAGGAGTGTTTGTTACCAGGTTATAGCTCTGATCTGTGAGCGTCCACACGGAGTCTCCACTGGAGTTGCTGCCAAGCTCTGCGGGCCCCACCTAGGCCTCCGACGGTGCGGTCACCACACACAGGTTCACTGGGAGAAGCTGGTGTCACTATCTGTGAGCACATTTCAGTCTATAAATCCTTGGCATTCCCATGACTGTTTGCTAGGCCTCCAGCCAGTACTATAGCGTATGTGTGAATGTCACATTCCTGAGAGGGAGAACTGAGCTTTCTCGCCTGGATGGTGTGGACAGACCTCTGGGTGCTGACCAGGCATGGGCGTCCCAGGACAGGGCCCAGGCCCTTTGTATACAGACTCATTCAACTGCCCCTCATGGTGGGCGTGCTTTGCCTTAACTATTAATTTGAAAGGTGGCAATGTGCTTGTTTTGCTTTGGGTTTAATTGAGCCGCAGACAGTTGCTTTTTTTCATTCCAGTAGGATGATTGGGCTTCCCAAGGTTGGCCGTACCAGCCATGAGGCCATGTCCTGTAGAAAGGTAAGGCATCGCTTTAATAAAGAGCTGATGATTACGGATGAGTCCTTGGAGATGAGAGAGAAAAATGCCACATATATTAATTTTAATCACGATTCATTTTTCCGCTGAGATTTTTAACAATTGTAACATCTTCATATTTAAAATTCTGAAAGAGGAATAAGCCAATAGAGAACCTAAGATTGGAAGGGGAGGACACAGAGCAAGCTGGCAGGTCACATCACAAATGTTAGGACAGGGAAGGTTACAAAGCTGAGGTAACCTCAGCTTTGGGGGTACCAATCAAGGGAAAGCGAGGCACCCCTGCTTCGGATTCCTCACTTAGAAATGGGGATGGTGCCTGTGTGAGCTTAGGAGGGGAAGAAGAGGGTGACAGGGAAAAGGGGTCCAGGACAGATCCCGACCCATAACCAGAGTGCTGCTACTCTTGGGCGAGACAATAGAGCTCCTTTCCTTCATTCAGCAAATCTGTATAAATTGCTTACTCTGTGCCAGGGATTGTGCCCTGGAGGTGCTGGCTTGTCCTCGTTAGTCACATCTACATCTTCAGTGTGTGTTTCTATCAGTCCACACGTGCTAGGTGCTCCAAGAGAGTTAACTGGAGTCAACAGTGGCCTCCCTGAATTCTGTGGAAAAGACAAGATGCATATGCTGCTATTATAGTGCTCAGTGTTTGAAAATGAGCAGTCTTGCATTGTTATGCAAATAGCAAGGTAATAGAATGTGTATAAATTACAATAGCTGCAATTACTCACAGGAAAATTTGTTGGTGCTTAGTTATGTTATTGTGTTCACTGAAGATTATAGCTTGTTACTTTCTGTTCTAATATTCTTTAACCACTTAAGTTTTGAAATAGAAATGAAATGCTTAGCAAGAAAGATATATATGTTTCTCATATTGCATTAGACAGGTTAATATGTTTTTGCATTTTATAACAGGGAACTTTATTAGCATGATGAAATTAATGCATGCAGGGCAATATCTTCCGAACCAGTTGTTACCAGTAGATAAAGTCTGATGTGGTAATTGCTAACTGAATCTCAGATCAGGGTTATTACTGAAGTAAAATCATTCACTGTGGGATGATCAGAGCTACAACATTGTGAATGATAAAAGAGCTGTATCCATTCTCTGGTTTTAATTAGCTAAAGAGGTGTCCTGGGTGGTTTTGAAGGGCTCATCTTATCAATATTGTTATTTAGAAATGATTTACGATATTGTTACAGGGTCTGCTAATGTTTCTGTCATTAAAGGTCTATCGTTTCCATTACAAACTCTGTTGTTGAAGACTTTACAAACATGGCTTAAATATTTATTTCAAAGCTCTACGTGTGTGTGTTCAAAACACTTTCTAAGGCCTTAAAACCCCAGGAGTTACTGTTTATGGACGTACCATTATTGCTATTATTTATTCATATGACAATGCCCAGCTTCAGTCCCATAAAGATATAAACCTAATTTTTTTTGAGGAAATGGCTTCTCTCCTTTGTTCATTTATTGTTTATGTTTGAAACTAAGTCTTGGTTACCTGAAAATCTGCCTGAGCAGATCTGACTGTAATATACATTCTGCCACTTAATTATTAGGTTTCTTCTAATATGATGTTTCAGATGTTAATACAGTTTCCAGAAGTATCTGACTTATGATCTGAGATCGTCCTGAGAGAAATTTCCATATTGTCAATTCCTCAATAAGTATAAATGGAAACATTTTTGAAGAAAAGTGTTCTTCAAAAGATTACAACAATTATATTCCTGAAAAATCTGTTTGCCAGATATTAATAACAGTAGGTTAAATCATATTTCCCAGTGTCTGCATTTATATCATTACATCATTTCCCAGGACTGTGGCTACTGCAGCTACCAGGGAAGACGTCTATTGGATCGTCCATTGGGTCCAGGCTTGCGTAATCCTCGAATTTTTAGATCTAGCAGGTACATATTCCACAAAAAGGTCCTTTCTAGGGAAGTGATAAACTTTCATGGAAGTTTTGTTTTGAACTTGGAGGGATCATATGAATTAACTATTCTTACTTATGGCTTACAAATGAGAAAAATGAGACCAAAGGAGGTTGAGTATTAGTCCAGAGACAAGTATCTAGTTAGTCAAAAGACCCTGAGCAAGTCTAGCATTATTTCTTTCTGCTACCTGCTTGCCTTGCATTGTTTTTGGGTAGTGGGGGCTGTTAGAGCTCTGAGAGCCATTGGAGATTCTTATCGCTACTACTGGCTTTCCTTGATACTGACATAGTAACATTACCATAAAACTTCCTGTTTTTCTTCCTGGTTCTCAGGTAGAACCCTCTCTCAGAAAAGGAATCTCATTTGTGATATGCTGAATTTTAATATGTAGATTTTCACATAAAAAGATTTTTTTCACAGTGAGAGGAAATAGAGCATGAATTACTCATGTTTCATAAATAAATGCTGTGTAAAACTGATGCTGTAAAAAAAACCTGAGAGAACACATATAAGGAGGTTTATTTGGAACTACAGTGGCGAGCTGAGCTCTAGTTAGCCGAAGGTATGAAACCAAATTTTAATTTTTGAAACAAGTTAACTCTAATTATTAAACTCAAAATTTATTTTCATAGGAAATTAAAAACTATGTAAGAAACTTTTATTTTTTAAAAATATATTTATGTTTCTGAATGTCAGCTATCACAAAATATGCCTTCCCATTAAGTCTCAATTATATTTGTTATTATTAGAAGTTACACATGTTTCTGACCAGTCACAAAAAACTTTAAAAAAAGCATCACCGAAGGGTTTTATATCAGGTGTAATAGGGCCAGATACAGCATTTGTGTTAGTGTGATGCTAGCTGCTGTAAAAACACTCAGAATGTATAGTGGTCTAAACATCATTTCTCATTCAATAAAGTCTCAAGGAGTTATTCTTGGCTTCTGGCTAGCTTTCTTCTGAGTCAGGAAACCCAGTGTTTTTCCATCTTGAGGTTCCGACATCCTCAGCATGTCTCTATGTTCACACTCCGTGGAAAGAGTGGGCGGGAGGCACCCTGACTCCTAACCACACTGCCTCCATGGCCCTCACACACATTCCCTGGGCAAGAGTGAGTCACGGGTCCCACCTAGACTCAGGAATGTCATTTTTGGCTGGGTAGCTGCTTCTCAGTAACAACTCTGTACTTTGGAAGGGAAAATGTGAATTTGGCAGAATCAGTTTCCTCTGCCACAATAACTTACCCACAGCAACACTCAAGACGCATGATGGTTAAAGACTAGTTTTAGAGGCTAAGGAATTGGATATGAATAATTTTGTTCTGAGAGTACACAAATCTGTGTTCATTTGCATGACATTTCGGCAAGGCCTTGGGGTTGATTGACTCACGTGGACAGTTCGGGCAGGCTAATTGTGTGGTTTCTCCTGAAACTAATTGTCTTTAAATATTTGTTTAATAACTATGTGGCATGGGTGATGAAATTGTTTACTCTTAAAGATGTATACCTATTTGTATTCGAAATATAAGCCTTACTATGTACAATTTCCAAAGTAGACAGCCTATTATAAGATGTATATATGACATATACATTATCTGAAGACATATTCACATATATATAAGTAAATATATAATATTATATACATATTTACTTGTGTATATATATATAAAATAAAGTAAATTAAATAATTAAGTCACTCAGTCCAAGATCAAAATTCCACACTTTCATTATTCAGTTATGGAATTTGAGCAGGTTGTAAATGCCAGTTTACGTGCTTCTGAGTGGCATGAACTGGCAGGCTTCAGGGATGGTGGCTTTCCTGCAGGATAAGGTGCAATTTACATCATAGAAACCTCAGAGATAATGTGTCCAGAGAAGCTGAGAAGAAATTTTCTTGCCATTTAAGGGTACCGTCAATTTGACTGTGAGCATTTTTATTCCAATTTAGTAGTTACTATAAAAAGTGTTGAAAATCCAAAATAACTGGTACCATATTTCCAATTTATCCTAATGATATGTTGGTGCCAAGAGTGCCCACCAATTATTCCTGTTTGGCATTTCGTCATTTTGCCTGATTATTCCACAAGTTTGCAACTTGACAGCATTTATTTATGGCCTCTGGAGAGGTACATTACTTCTAGTTCTGATATAGCTAATCAATGTCTGAAGAACTATGAATCTGTCTCTACACAGCAAAGCAATGCCTGCAGGACTTTTTGAGGTCATAGTTGTCTTGAAGTCATAGGGTACTGAGGTTATGCTATGTTGTTTATCTACATCTTCTAAAGCAGTGCTCCTTAACTGTGGTGACACATTGGAATCACGGGAGGACCTTGTATGAACTACTGATGCCTGCTCTGTTCCCCACCATGGTGGCTCTGATTGCCCTGGAGTGAGACCTGGACATTAATAGTTTTTAACAGCTCTCCATCTAATTCTAGCAAGCTCTTTTTCAAAAAAGCTCCCCAGGATATTTAGCAAGGGTTGAGAATCACTGATCAAAAGTGATAGCCCCTTTATAGCATTGTTTAATGAGCAGAGACCCTTTTATCAGAAATCACCATGATCTAGCAGTCTAGCAGCCACTGTGAGGAAAAAGTTGAAGCTGATGGTTTTATTGCAGATGGTCTCAGTGAGATGGCTAATTGTGTTGTTATCTCTCAGATGTTCTGTTCTCACCTCTGGGGACTAACTCTAACTTAACAGCTTATGTTTTAGCCTGACAACAGGGGAAATATGGAAAACAAATAGACTCCAGCAATGTATTATATATTTTACCCCAAATGATGATATTTTACTTCTCTTCCATTACTATGATATTTAACCAATATTAAGAGTGACTTCTGTTTATAAGTGAATATTTCAGTGTTTAATCATTTATTGATTCAAAACATTTGTTTATCTTTCTATATATCAGGCACCACAACAGTCTTACAAGCCAACAAATCAGTCTATTCACAACTAAAATTGTGGAAATAGATAAATCACTTTGTGGGATTCCTGTTGATACCTTAACATCTTTGAGACAAACACTTTACAGTACTTTGTAAGAGGAAGTTGGATGGCTTTTTCAACAATGAAAATCTGCTAGTTATTACTTTTGTTGGGTAAAAGGTATTATTATTAATAGAACGCTTGCTATAATGATTCCAGAGTTTCTAATATAGTTACCAAGCTCTGGTGCAGTTGTTCTAAACCTTTTGTACTTAAGGCATACCACTACCAAATCAGAGAATTTTTGGTTGTATACATGAAAGGAATAAAATATAAACAATGGATAAAAAGTAAGCATGGAGTTATTTTTAATAGAGAAAGTTAAAGAAGTAAAAACACCCAACAAAAGGGACTACTTATAAGTTATGGTGCATCATATGATGGAATGTTATAAAACAGATTAAAGTTTTTTAAAAGAAAATAGAGAAATGCTCATGATATATTATTTAGAGAAAAACCTGAATATTAATGGCAATAGCACGATGCTTTCTAGAATGCGTAAATATTCATACTGACTCTGGTTTTCTCCATCCCCTGGGCCCTTCGGGTTGATGGCAAAGTTAGGGAGAGTTGTGCTGAACACTTACCCAGGCACAGGGAGTCTGAGTATCTGCTTTTCTCTGGCCTGGGTTTCTAATTTTTGGCGATTTCTTCCAAGCGTGATGATGGAATTTCCTGGGCAAAACAATACGGATGTATAAGTAAAAGGTTACTACCTAGAAATGACTGGGGCCAAAGTGAAAGTCAGCAGCACCTCGTAGCTCTTTCATTTAGTGTAAGCCATCATTCCCATTTGCCATGTCACTCTTGGTGGCACAATGCCCCTCTCAAATCCCTCTAAAACCTTCCCCCGGAGGGGAATTTCAGTAGAACATGCACACTCCCATTCCTTATTAGTGTTTTTCTCATTTGTGGTTGGTTTTTCTTATGATTATGTAATATTAGGTCGTGGTTCTCAGAGTGTGGTTCCCTGGACCCACAGCATCAGCATCACCTGGGAATTTTAATGTTTTAAAATTTTTACTAGTTAACTGTGGTATCTTTATTACCTTTTGAATTCCCCTAATACTGTTTTTCATTCAACAATTTACAGGATTAAGATAGCTAAAATGTGCATAGTTCTTAATTTGTGTTCTCCATGCTTCTAAGTGCTTTCCAAATATTAGCTTATTTAATCCTCATAATCACCTTATGAAGAAGGTGATTATTTCCTTATTTTACACAGAAGAGAATTGAACACAAGGAAGATAAATAACTCATCTAAGGTCATACAACTATAAAACACGCTCATAAGAGAAATAATGGAAACAAGTATAAAATGTTTAGTAGAGGTTATTTCTGGATGCAGGACTATAGATGGCTTTAAATTTCTTTTATGTACTGTACTATATTTTCCAAAACAAACACATATTACATTATAAAAAACTCCAAAATATTATTGAAAAGAACTAAGGCAGACATTTCAGAGAAGACCTGGAGTAAGGGTGCACCAGAACGGAAGAATAAGTTGTAATTTAAAAGACCTTCTCTCTCAGGTCAAGATCCTGGAAGCTGCTGAGCAAGTGAGGAAATAAAGAGCCCCAGGTGTGGGCTCAGTGAGTGTCCCTGGAAATCCTGGGAGGGCGCGACATTGAGCAATCTGGTCTTTCTAATGTCTTAACAGGTTTTGAAACTTATTATCTTTGTAGGCAGCAGTGGATAAGTGCATTTTATCACAGTAAGTCTGGGAGACGTTTGATGGAGCAGAACCTAGCTCTCTGCATCCAAGCTGTAAGGAAGCTTGGCCATTAAATAATGCCCTGACTCATCTTTAATTAGGAGCTCAATGTGGGAAAGAAATTAGTGTTTTCCAGTGTGTGGGCAGTATGGGGAAACAGCTATAAGTTTTCAAAATAGTCCATTATTAACAATCTGCACCAAATCGATTGGTACCTACAATTCTGTCAGTGCTTAAACAAGCTGGACAATAGCTGAAGTAATTATTTGGGGTAAATTATTGCCATTATAAAATGTAATCAATGTTTTATTACAGCAAAAAGAGATTTTTTTTCTTAATTTCGTTTCTTCACCCCACCTTTCCTCAGCTCAATCTCCCTGCCAGAGGTCTGGAAGAATGATTTTTTTGGCTTCCTCTCCCACATTGGCAAGAGCATTTCAGTCACCTGAATGTGGCAAGACGGGACACATCTTGTAAAGGTTTTCCATTTTAATATTCCTTAATGACCAATAACAAATTCTTTATAGTTAATCTGCTGTTCTCATGAAAACAATTTAGATGGTTAAAAAAATCAATCATTAATGAGCAGTAAATGACAGCTCCCCAACAACACAGCTGTATTTTTGTAAAAGTGATTAAACATTGTCTGCATTCATAATTGCATGGTTAATAAGAATGTTGAGCACCAAGTCAAGCATTGTTGCTAATGATGACAGATTATGATGCTACAAATGCTTTGGAGTTATGGGGCTAAATTTTCAAAGGCAGTCCCTGGAATGGAATGCACACAGACCCACTAAGTATTCAATTTGCATGGACCATTACCAGGTTTGTACATGGCATTTGGGAGCTTTGCAGTTGAGACTCTTTTGAAAATCTGGCTTATTATGACAGAAAGCATCTGTAATTAACAGTAACTGATCTCCCTCTGCCCAGCCTTGGTGAAAGGTGTAGAAGGCTCTGTGTGTGGTTTGATGGAGCCCAAAACCCCTTTGATGAAGAGCCCTGAAGCCTGAAAGGAAGGCAGAAACTCTCTAGGGGTATAATTCATCCTTACAGGCAGGTGTGAATATCAGAATCTCACAAGCAGGTAAGAGAGTGGGCACGTCATTATAAGGGGCCTTGGTAAAGTCTCATCTCTGAGATCCTGTCACAGATTATTTGCTTCTCTCATTTTGGCCATAAACACACTAAGGCTTAGGTGTTCTTGGATTATCATTTATAGATCTATTTAAAATCTGAGATTGTCCCATGGCCCTTTGGGGATTGTTAATTGTGCTGAGGTATGAATTTTAATCTTTATGAAGCTATGGGCAGAGTGAGTCACTGTGTGATTGAGCAAGCCCCAACTGCTGTTCGGTTTGTCTGCACTCTGATCAGGTTGAAGCAATTCCATTTATGAAGCTATGCACAGCCACAGTTTATGAGAAAAATTGCTTGCTTTTAGGGAATTTATGAATTTGTATATTTTTGGAACTATCTTGTATCTCTCTGGGATGTCGAGGGTCTGATGGACTGTTAGGTGGCATTATATCTTGTGCTGTTATTTGCTTATTTCAGTTTATATGGATATTTTATCTTGACAATACATTGGCCTAGAGAAGAGAGACCATTTGTATTATTCCTTCAACTTCTTTGTAGCACTTCACTGGGTGCTGGTTTTTCTGCATCAGCCAGCCCTTGTCTGAGCAGAGGGTTATAAAGTCTCATAGTCTGCAAGACAGTGGCATAGGGTTGAGAGCATGGGTTTAAGATGCCTGGGTTTGAAATAGCACTCTGTCAACTGCTAGTGACATTCTACACCTCTTAGAGCCTTACTTTTCCTCATCAGTAAAATAGGAGTAATATTATTACTTGTTAGGATTATTGTTGAAGATTCAGAGAGATAAATATATGAAACTCTTAGCAGAGCGACTAGGACTTAGCATGTCCTCAATAAAAGTTAGTTGTTCCTGTCTTCATCATCATTAAGTTCATAGGTCTAGGTCCTGAGCAGTTAAACACTACAGCTGAGGCCGGGATCTCTTTAACTGGGCTGGGTTGTTCTCCATAGATCTAAGGCAATGAGGCTGCACTTAGTGTGAGTGTTAAGTGGCTGTTGCTGACAAGCAGTTACTTACATATGATGGGCTGAACTGTGTTCCTCCTACACCTAGAAAGGTCCATGCATATTGTAGAGAGTGGAAAGAGGGAACACCAGCTCAGCCAGACAGGACAGCCCAGAGGCACGGCAGGTCCCACAGTCAGAGGGTCCCACAACCCCAGTCCCAGCACAGGAAATCACACCCAGAGCTGCTATAGAGCCATAGTCAGGACAGTTGATGGGGCAGAGCTTTTATTTTCTCTATTTAAAAAATTATTATATTATGAGTACATAATAGTTGTTTTGATACAGGCTTACAATGTGAATTAGTCACATCAGGGTAATTGTGGTATCCATCACCTCAGACATTTATCATTTCTTTGGGTTAGGAACATTCCAATTCCACTATTTTAGTTATTTTAAAGTATACCCTAACTTATTGTTGATTATAGTCACTTTGTTGTACTATCAAATATTGTTCATTCAATCTAACTATATTTTTGCACCCATTAACCATCCCCATTGGAGCCCATCATGGCAATAGAGATCTGAGACGATGCTTGCTCTGACTTTTTCTAGGGACTTCTGACCTCTTAAAGAACCTTTCCTGTTTCCAGCTCAAGCCTCTTATGCCTGTGTCTATGGGCAAGGGAATTTTTATTAATTAAATAGCAGAGCCTAGATGAAATTTAAACATTCTACAGGCTCTAGTACCGCCCCACATTCTTCTCTGCCTTGGGTTTTTTGCCTTCTAAAGACTTAGGGTCCTCATCACAGAGGACAGTCAAAAAATACATGCAGAATGAAGTTGAACCATGAAGGAAGAATGAGCTTGTGTCTTTGGCTTAGTTTTTCTCTTTTCTACCCCCGTGTCTGTTGGATCCTTTATTATAACAGCAGAAACCTTAAAAATGTACTTGAGAATTAAAACTGAAGGTAGAAATGCATGGTGTTACAAAATTTTAAAGAATCACATGACTGTTAAACGTTTAAAAATCATTAAAAAAAATTGAAGAGGTAGGGGAGTGAGTGTGGCTGTAGGGATTTCATGAGAACTTGAAATTATAAATTTTAATACCCACCTTTGCTTTAATGATGAATATCTTCATCTGACAAACAAAAATTATGCTGAAAATTACCCACTTCCTCTTTGTGGATGAAGAACAGTAGCCACTAAATGACTGTCAGATATTTTGCAGATATGAAATGCTATAGCACAATAGTAATTTGCATGGTAATGGCCACAAACCAGGTCTTACACCCCACTGCCACAAGTAATTAACAAGAAGATTAGGCAAGACAGTCTGCATTTGGGAGCCATCATACAGACTTGCAAACCTAGGTGTGCAAACATCCTTTTTCACTGATGAAGCAGAATAACCTCGTATGTGCTGTTACATGTGGATATTGGTGCACTGGACAGAACTTAATGATTTGCTGCAACATAATAGTAACTCTCCTCTTTGGGTAGCCCAGGCAATGCCCCTCCCCAACCCTTGCCACTGCTCTCCTCATTTATCCTGCTTCCTGTCACTTCTTGCCTTTATTTATACTGTACTCCAAGCTAGGAGTACAATATAAAATTCTGCAGAGAGAACCCATCTTCAAACTCAGTTCAATCTAGTAGTATACTCTCTAAGGTGGCATCAAAACTGATACGAATAGTCACAGAATCTTCAGTCAATTTCTTTAACCTCTCTGAGACTCAGTTTCATGATTTGCAAAACAAGAATGTAACTTTAATATTTACCACTCAGGATTATTATAAGATTAAATAGGGTAATATGAGTAATTAGGAGTCAGTAAATTTAGGTCTAGTCTATAAGCTGTCATTGACTATTCTGACCTTCAATGAACACCTCTTTTGTTTGAATTCCTATTATATTCATGATATTTCATCTGTAACACATACCTTGATACTTGAACAAGAATGGTTTTACATCATCCTCTTTTTGTGTTATGTATAAAAAGACCATATCCCATGTTTCTCAAGTTGCCTTCTGGAAAACAGAGGCTAAATTTTAATTAAAACGCCCACTGGGAATCTAAGTTAAGCTGAGAATCAGATTTTTAGAGCTAGAAGGGAATATAGGAATGTGGCATGTTATATTAATATTTTCCAGGATGGCCACCACAGTAAATCCCATCCTTCCTTCTCCTCTACAGTGTGGCCTTGCTACTCCCTCCCCCACATCAGGAGGTGAAGTCTAATTCTTTTCTCTTGAACCTGTTTGAGTTTGTAACTGCTTTGACCAGTTGAGTAGAGTGAAGGAGATACTATGTGACTTCCCAGGTTGGGCCATAAAATTTCAGGTACTTTCTTCCTTGTCACACAGGATCATCACATTTTGGAGTTCCCAGTCACTATGTAAGAAGTCCATCTACCCTGAGGTTGCTATGGGGAAGCCCAGGCCATATGGAGAGGCTACCTGATACATGAATGAAGAAGCCATCTCGCAAGTGGCTCTTCCAGCCCTGTTGTTTAAGTCATAGCGGTGTTAGTCTCCTCTCGGAGGCCCTGGACATCATGGAATAGAGAAGAGCTACCCCACTGTGTGCTTTCCAAATTTCTGGTTCACAAAACTCATGGGCATAATAAAGTGTTTGGTTTTTTGTGCTACTGAATTTATGCAGCAAAAAAAGATTGGAACAAGGGATCACAATTTGACTATCACATTTTGGAGATTACGTAGACCCAGAGAGGTTCAACAAATCATTCTATTGAAACAAGGACTTAGTGGTAGAATTATTCTTAAGCACTGGCTTTCTGGCTTGAAGGTCCATGCACTATTCACTACATCATGCACCTTCCTAACTTTTGACATCAATCTTGCATGTTTGTGTAGCTGAGACTTGACTTCCAGCTTCAGTACTCAAGGGGTACACATTCTAAGAAATATTATGCTCAAATAGTAAGCTATGAGGAAATTAATTACATTATGAGCCTAGCAGAGAGGATTCTGGTGCAGACTTTAGGTAGTGAGAGATGTTGAGGGCTCTTAGAGAAGGGACGAAGATGAAGAAATGGACAAGGAGAGAAAGTGAGACAGTTCTGCTTTGACTGGAGCCTTTCAGAGGAGGAAGAGGGGAGCAGCACGGCAGGGACACTGGTGGAAAAAGAGGGGTTGAAAAAGAGGAGTTACTTCACCTCCATTCAGGCAAATAACTGTGTGGTAACAAGAAGGTTGATGAACAGCTTTAGCCAAACTCTTACTATCTACAGCTAAAGGGGCAGGGAGAGGGAGGCAGCATGTGGAGCAAGAAGGAGCAGAGGGGGTCGGCATGAGAGGAGAGAGAGAAAGCTTGGGGAGAGAGATGGGGAGCCCAAGCAAAGAAACAGGAAAACCGTGTCTAAAAGTTAGGAAAATTTAGAGACAGTGGGAGATGATGAGGGAAATAAAGCACAAACAAAAAGTTCAAAGGAAACATTTGGGATGCAAGTTAAAGCAGTAAAGAGTGTCTGGAAGAGATGGGAAAATGGGGGTTGAAACACTGTCAGTGAAAACATTTATAGGTAAAAACACTGTAGGTAAAACATTAATTCAATTCTGATAAGAAAAAATAGTTTGGATGAGAGTTTAAGCAACATGACATATTTTGAGTGACCTGCCTATGAAGAAAGCCATATTATATTTCTAAGATATTCCAAGTAGTAAAGTTTGATATATCTTTGCATTGTAAGATAAATCATATATATATAAAATTCAAAAAATGGATGGGCTGGGAATTGGATTTTCCTGGACTTTTAGGGGGAAAAACAGCATTAAGGAGTGCAAGTTTTTATTTGTAAGAAAGCAATAACAAGTCAATAGAATAGTGTGCATTGTCTTACCAATGCCTATATTTGAGACCACAGACGACCAGAAACACCAGGTGGTAATTTGTGTGTTCACACCCTGGAGCTCCTTGCCATACATACAGACCTTCTGGCCCTTATATTTTGACTTGTTATGTGCCTTAAGTCTGATATCTTGATGGTGATGAAGAAGAAGAAAAAGAAGGAGGAAGACTACGATGAAGGAAGAAAAAGGAAGAAGGTGGTGGTGGTGGTGGTGAGGATAATGATGTTTCCTGCATGCCAGACACTGTTTTAAGTGCTTTACTTACATTAACTAAGGTAGTACCCCAGCAATCATTTGCAGTTAGTTAAGTACCTTTAATTGTGCCCATTTTATGGATGACAGACAGTTTTCTCTCTTTCTCTTCCTTATCCACACCTACTTCTAGCTAAGTAATTGAGAAAATTAAAAAAAAAACAAAAAACCTCTATCACATTCAGTCATAAAAAGCAGTGGGCTGTAAGGTCCTGGTCATCCTCAGAACTTTGCGAGCTCTACTCACTGAGGCTCTGCTCAGCAGTGAGTCACACGTCTGTCTCCAAGCCCCACACCCCTAGTGCATTTGCTTATTAATCATATAATTGCTATTGTTAATAGGATGGTTAGTTCTGATTTGGGGAGAGCAGAATGTTATAAGCCCACTTAAGGACAGGATTTTATTCTTTAGTGGCTGTCTGGTATAAAGGAGAGAATAGGAGCTCTGGAGTTGAACAAGGCTTTGAGTTAACCCTCAGCTCTACTTCCTAGTGTCCATTTGGCTTTGGATATTGTTTTATTCATTTGTAAAATGGGGAAAACACCATTCCCTTTCCAGGGTCATTGTGAAGATTAAGTGAAATGAGAGATACAGAGTGCTATGAAAGTGCTGGAGAGCTAGTACAGGTTTAATATTTATTACTTCTGCTTTTTGTTTTTAAGGACTGCCTATTGATGATTACAGATATTTGATATTAATGAAACAAAATGTGGATAAGGCCTTTGTATTAATAGATGAGGCTTAAAACTTCATATTTTCATGTGCACATTATTATGCATCTTCATTATGAAATGATCACTGGATGAAAAGTTGCAAATAATTATGTGATTGGGGCAAATGAGGAAAAAAACCTGAAGGAGAAAACTTTAAAAATCTTTTAATTTCAAGAGCCCTCTTTGGTAGACAGAATAATGACTCCCGAAAGATAACCACATCCTAATCCCCAGAATATGTGAATGTATTACCTCTGGCAAAAAAGATTGTGCAGATGTGATTGAGTCAAGGTCCTTGAGATTATCCTGTACACTCTGAGTGGTCCCAATCTAATCACATGGGTCTTTAAAATCAGGGAACCTTTCAGACTGTGGCCAGAGAAAGAGACATAATAATGGAAGAATGGTCAGAGAGAGGCAACTTTGCTGGCTTCGAAGGTGGAGGAAGGAGCTATAAGCTCAGAAAGGTAGGTAGCCTCTAAAAGCTGGAAAAAGCAAGGAAATACTGTATATTCTCCCCTAGAGCCTGCAGAAAGCCTTCCCTGCTGACACCTATTAGCCCAGAGAGACCCATGTTGGACTTCTGATCTACAGAATTGTAAAGTATTAGAATTGTGTTGTTTTAAGCCACTTTAAGCTTGTGGTAATTTGTTATAGCAGCTGTAGGAAGGATTAAAAGAAAACTTTCCATTTACCCCCTTTGAAAGACTGACACTCAGTGTGATCATAATTTGGCAGATATATTAATCTTGAAAGGGGTTCAGGGTCTAATCAAACCCTGATTGCCTGTATTAGCTTCTATATTCTGAATAATGACTGAGCTGTTAATGGTATAGCTGCCTTTGTTCTCAAGATACCAGTTGGGAAGTCTTTTCTGGAAATTTCTTAGCCCTGTGATAAAGGCCTCCCTCCTAACAGAGTCCTTTTGAAGGAGTACCTTTGCAATGACCTTTCTTTCCCACGGCTACCCCTCTTGATTCACAGATAAACTCTCCACAGTCATTTTTGCATTGTAGTGTTGCCACTCATCACAGTTGATTTGAACAGCAAAGGTTACTTGGCCCAATCTGGGCGATCAGAATCTCCTTCTCAGGAGTTTGGACTGGGTTCAGGGGCAGTCAGTTTCAGCTTCTGCCTGTTGCTTGAAATGAGATGGTGTAAGCTGGATGGTGGGCTACTGGCTGTGGACATGGAGGATGCTACCATCCCTGAGGCAGATGGACAGAGCCGAGCAAAAGTCTGACAGAAGGACCACGACAGTGGTGGCCTTGTTCCTGCTGACTTTCAGTCAACATTTTTATCGCTACTGGGGCCCAGAGTCATCTCTGTCCCAGACTCCACAATGTGACATTGCATCATTATAAACAATGTTCTTTTTCCTCCCCTTAACCTTGCTAAGAGGGTTTCTGTTACTTGCACACCAAAGAGCCTTGACACCTGACTGTGATGGAGATGAATCATCAGGATGAAAAGGAACTCTATTAGTGCCATCTTGGGTCCTCATTCATGCCTCATTTCAAGGAGGCCTATAGAAAATCAGAGCAATATGCAATAGCCCAGGGAACATTTTGCACTTCTGTGACTGTATCTGGAGCTCATAGCAGGGTCTGTCTTTGTGAGGGTTGAGGCCCTGGTCATAGAATGCTTCTTTAGGCTCTGGCCAAAGGTGTCCAATTCTCACATTCAAAATTAATGTTGGGAGAGGGGTATTTTTAGATCCAAATTTTGCAATTCCAGCTGATCTTTCTGCAGCAAGCTTTAAAATGCACCTTAAAGATCCAGCCTTAGTGCTGTTCTATAGTTGTTTAATTTGAGCATATGCCTGGTGGAGATTATGCATTCTTAGAGGAGAACTCGAATCTATAAATGGTAGTTTTCCTAATTATCATTAACTCATAGAATTAAAAAAAACTACCATAAAAATCATGTTATCTAACCCTTTGAATATACAGACAAGGAAATATACCCAGAGGGGTAAAATGGTTTATTTTGTGGTCCTTCATTGGGTTTGTATGTGTGTCTATATGCAGAATTACCAAACTTAGAAATTTAGAGAATGAATTATCAGAGACTACAGAAATCTTTGAACTGCAGTATTTTTATGAATATCAAGTAAATTTCATAATGCAAAGAAAATATTTTTACCTTAATTTTTATGAATTCAAATTCTTTCTATAAATCCAAATGTGTTCAAAGAAATACAATTTCTTTGATGGATGGATGTTATTAACAGGAAGTTAGATAACCCTGAAGATAAAGTATCCATGTTTCTATTCATTTCTCCCTCCCACCCCTCCCTCACTCACTCTTCCTTCTTTTTTTCCTTTCTCCCTGCCTGCCTGCCTATGATTATTTACTGAGTACCTACCATGTGCCTAACAATTTCTAAAAGCTAGAAATGCAATAGGAAATAATATGCCCTCATGGAATCTTCCTGTCCTGTAGACTCTGCCCTCATGGTGCTTACATTTAAGTTGGGGAGAACAGAAAATAGACTTATAAATAAATATATAAGGTAATTTTGGATAATGATAAAGTGCTATGAAGAAAATGAAAGGTAGTAGTGTCAGAATAATGTGCTGATATGACAGCGTATGATTTCGTAGGGTCAGAAGATGATGTTTAGTTGATCTGTTTATTCTATCTATCTATCAGGTACCTATTCCTTATTTTCTCTGATTATATCAGACAACATGATGACTCCTATTTACTCTTAGAAAACAGAGATTAAGTAACTTTCCCTGATTACAGAGTTCATGATATTAAATATAGTTACCTCTATTCATTACCTCTATTGCGATCTCAAAATGGGATTGGATGGAAAATCTGTTTTGAAAGAATTTGTGTTCAACTTGGGGAGAGAAAACAAAAATATGCTGTGGGATAATATTTCAAAGTACCAATTGATTTCTTTTCCTTCTCTACAATCCTTACCAAATGGGTTCAGTTGCTTCCCAAGGACTTCTCCTATGGCCCCTGCTCTCTCCCCTGGAGCCTCACACATAGACATGAGACCAGTGAGAATCAGGTCCTGCAAAAACATGACCATTCTGCTGGGAAGCTGCTAGTCAGTGTAAGAAAGATTCAGATACACACTTTTGCCTTAATTTCCCAAACTGAGGGTCTGGACAGTAAAACTTCAAATGTTACTGAAGCAAACAGTATCTGTCACCAGTTACAGCTATAAGGAAACTGAATCACTGCTTACTTACTACTCTATTGTTAAATGTTGAATAATGCTGATCACCAGGAATCTTCTCTGCTCATCCAGTGTGGAGTCATGCTTGTCTGTAGAGAAGGTCTGTCCAGATATGACCTATTTTGTCTGCTAGACCAGGGGTATATAAACCTCACAGAGAGGAGAATGGAAGACTCAGGAAGTTGAGAGATGGTGACATGAAGGGGAAGCCTCAATTCTGACCAAGATGACCACTGCTACAATCTACAAACAACTAGCAACTGAGAAAACCACCATGCCAAGGATACCTGTAGTCAAGGCATCCATCCAGAACCTAGATCACCATCAAAGCACCCACAAGCAAAACCAAGTTGTTAACCTACCTATGCTACAGACATTCCTTTACAAGTCAGTGAGGGAAAAGGAGCCTCATCTAAACAAAAGAAAATCCAAAAATAAGAAGCAACACCTATTGTAGATGGGAAGGAATCAGCGAAAAATCTTTGGAAGTATGAAAAATCAGAGCAAAAGAACACCAGCCCATTAGCAATGAATACCAACCAAAATGAAAATATTGAAATGATAGATAAAGAATTCGAAATATGGATTGTAAGGAAGCTCAATGAAATCCAAGAGAAAATGGAAAACCAACTCAAAGAAACCAGAGAAACAATTCATGAAATGAATGAAAAATTCACTAAAGGAATTGACATATTAAAAAAAAAAACTAAATAGAACTTCTGGAAATAAAACATTTATTTAAGGAAATATAAAACACAGTGGAAAATTTCAAGAATAGATTACACCAGGTAGAAGAAAGAATCTCAGAGCTTGAAGACAACTCTGTTGAATTAACTCAGTCAGTAAAAAATAAAGAAGAGAATTAAGAGGAATGAACAAAGTATATAAGAAATATGCAATTATGTAAAATGCCCAAATATAATAATCATAGTTTTCCTTGAGGGTGAAGAAGAAACTGCACAAGGGCTGAAAAACTTATTTGAGGGAAGAATTGAGGAAAACTTCCCTCATCTTGCTAGATATTTAGACATCCAGATATAATAAGCTCAACAAACACCTGGGAGATTCATTGCAAAGAGGTAATCATCAAGACACATGATCATCACACTGGCCAAACTCACCATGAAGGAGGAACTCCTGCAAGCTGTGAGGTGAAAACATCAAGTAATTTATAAAGGAAAACCCATCAGGCTAACTGCAGACTTCTCAGCTGAGACCTTCCAAAGCAAAAGGGATTGGAGCCCTATCTGCAGTCTTCTTAAACAGAACAAGTGCCAGCCTAGAATTTTATATCCTGCAAAACTAAGCTTTGTATATGAAAGAGAAACAAAGACTTTTCCACACAAGCAAATACTGAGGGAATTTATCAAGAATAGACCTGCTCTTCAGGAAATACTCAGAACTGCATTATACATGGATCAGCATAATAGACACTCACCACTGTAAAACCACCCATGCAAAAATTCTTAATAAAATACTAGCAAACTGAATTCAACAGCACACCAAAAAAATCCACCAGGATAAAGTGGGCTCCATTCCAGGGATACAAAGATGGTTTAACATACGGAAATCAATAAATGTGACTCAGCATATAAACAGAAACAAAAACAAAGACCATATATATGATCATTTCAATAGATGCAGAAAAAGCATTCAACAAAAACCAGTACCCTTTTATGATAAAAACCCTCCACCAGGCATTGAAAGAACACATCTCAAGAGTATAAAATCCATATATGACAAACCCACAAATCATACTGAATGGGGAAAAGTTTAAAGCATTTACCCTAAGTCCTGGAACAAGAGAAAGGTGTCCACTGTCACTACTTCTATTCACATAATGCTGGAAGTCTTAGCCAGAGCAATCAAACAAGGGAAAGAAATATGTGTATCCAAATCAAGACAGAGGAGGTCAAACTATTGCTTTTTGCTGATGATGTGATCTTTTATCTAGAAAACCCCAAAAACCCCACCAAGAGACTCCTGGAGTTGGTAAACAAATTCAGCAAAGTCTAAAATTACAAAATCAATGTACAAAAATCAGTAGCATTCCTATACACCAATACCAGTCAAGCTGAGAGTCAAATCAAAGATTCAATATCACTCACAATAGCTACAAAGAAAATAAAATACCTAGGAATATACTTAACTGAGGAGGTGAAAGATCTCTACAAAGAGAGCTATGAAACACTGAGGAAAGAAATCACAGATGACACAAACAAATGGAAAAATATATCATGCTCATGGATTGGTAGACTCAACATTGTTAAAATATCCATACAGCCCAAAGTGATGTATAAATTCAATTTCCATAAAAATACCAACATCATATCTCACATACCTAGAAAAAATAATTCTATGCTTTGTTTGTTATAAGAAAAGAGCCCGAATAGCCACAGCAATCTTAAGCAAAAAGAACAAATCTGGAGGTTTCACAGTACCATACTTCAAACTATCCTACAAGGCTATAGTAACCAAAACAGCATGATATTGGCACAAAAATAGAGACATCAACCAATGGAACAGAACAGAGAACCCAGATGTAAAACCATCCACATACACAACTGATCTTTGACAAAATAGACAACAACATACAGTGGGGAAAATAATCCCTATTCAATAAATAGTGCTGGGAAAATTGGAAGAAAAAAAAATTCTGACCAGATGGGATGGGGTATCCTTTGAAATCATTTATTGTATTGTGTATCGTTGTATTGGCTATCTGTTGCCATAGTAATGCCTCAAAACAAATCACCCCACAAACCAATGGCTTAAAACAATCAACAGGTATTAGTCTGTAGGTTGGTTGAGTTAGGCTGGACTTAATTGAATTGTTTGGTCTCAGCTGGGATCACAAATATTTCTGGTGTTGGACTCTTGGCTAGTCTAAGATTGCTCCTGCTGGAGTTACTGGGGCCACTCAGCTCTTCACATGCCTCTGTCCTGTAGGCCAGCCGATACATATTCTCATGGCAACTGTAGAGGGGCAAGAGCAAGCAAGATCAATTGTGCAAATGCTTTTCAAGCAAGCATCTTATTGCCCAAACAAGACTCATGACCACACCCTGAGTCTATGTGGAAGGGAACTTCAGATTTATATGGTAAAAACATGGATTCAAGCAGAGGTGAAGAATTGGGACTGTTAATGTAATCAGTAACACCCACCTTCTACAGGATTGTAATGTTAAAGGTTACTTATCTACCAAATAGTCTGAGCATAGTTTGAAGGTTACATTGGTGTAAGGAGAAACTGGAGGCAGGGAGCACAGACAGGACATTGTCAAGGGAACAAAAGCAATGTCTCAATCTTCAGTGACTGGGGAAATGAGACGTAGAGTGGTAGAAGATATTGCGCAGTTTGGCTATGCTATGGGTGTGAGGATGCAAAGAAGATGGAGAAGACAAGGTTGATTCTGGAGTCAGTGACCTGGAGAAGCAGGTAACCCACCTAGGCCTTGTAGGTGAGGGTCTGAAAATTAAAATTACTCATGAAAGAAGAGAGAAACTTGGTGACATTAGTATGTCAGGTATGTTGGGGACAGCACAGGAGGAAAGCCACATAGTGGTAGGTTTGTCTGATTAGAGCAGTAAGGCAGGTGGAGGATAATGGCTGTGAGTGCTGGAGGTGCGGTGAGACCATGAGCTTGGGGAGCTTGAATCTCATGGATAATATTATAATTTGGATCCACCATCTTGGAGAATTGAGTTTCCCGGGGCTCTGAGGAGGGTGTGTATGTCTTACTGGGTTACTCTCTAGTGCTCTCAAGACTGTAGCCTTATCTAAGGCTCCATGACTCCCTACCTCCCCACATTTGCCAGGCCCTGCTGCAGTTCTAATCAATTATGTTGGCTCAATTTTGTCCCCAGCCTCTTGTCCTAGCTCACATTCAGGTGCTCTCTGTCTTTTTTTCTTTTTCTTTTTTATACTATCTGGTTCAATAAACAATTGCAAAACTTGGCAATCAGGATGAAGCCAAGCATTCTAAATCTTAACTTATTTTTCTGCTTTTCCAATAAAAAAGTCTTTTAAGACTCCCAAAGTGGAAAATACTTTGAATTACTTTCTTTCACTGACTGTTCTTGAATTCCTCAGGATCATCACTGATAACATTCAGGATGATTTCTAGGGCACAGCACTAGGCTTAAAATAGTTTGAAGACTTTTGGGGCAACCACTTGATATGAGAAATTATTTGTTACCTGTATTAAGGAAGAATCAGATGTCATGTTATACAAAGTTAATGAATAACAACTGTTTCATAGCTTGAGTGCAGCCTATAATGCATACCCTAGTTTCTCCCTGCTCCAGAGAGAGCTGCAGTGTTGTAGATAAAACAGAAGTTATTAAATACAGATATTATGTTTTCTAGGTCTTAGATCTGTGCGATCCATCTTTGTCTCCTTTGTCCTTGTGAGCTAACTCCTGCCATTTGAAGTTAGCTGAGTCTCTGTGAAGGCCAAGTTGTTTCCACAGTGTCAAGGAGACCAGGAAATAGAACCTGGATAGCAAAACAAACCCTTTGTGGGAGTGGGCACGTGCTTGAATGTGGAAAATTTGAAACCACAGAGATTTCCTGCTCCTTCCTGGAGCTGACTTCTGCTGGGGTTTTGTGAGGAGGTTGTTGGATGGCTGATGCATTTCACTTCTCTCCAATCTAATGTTAAGCAGCCATTGTATAATCAGCAGTCATGAAATAACTGTGGTTCTTTGCCAGTATTTCACAAAGTATGGTCTGTGGGCCTGAGGCATCAGAAGCACTTATATAAAAATTGCTGGGTCTGGGTCCTAGAAATCTACATTTTTTTGACATGCAACCCAGGTAATCTCAGATTTCCTGGTGGATAAGAATACACTATCCTTGGGGACAGATGCACATTTATTTGTTATTATTTGTATACTTCAGGAGAATATATAGCAGCAGGAACAAATAATATTTAAAAATATGATCCTCGAGTGTGGCTATGTTAAACAATCTCAGCTGGCACTCGACTTTAAGGACATTATTTCACAGCCATTGTTTTGTTTCATCATTGTTTATATGAGTAGGATATAGCAGAGATAACTAGCTATTCACTTGCAATTCATGCTCTGCCTTTCATAATGGGATGGTGTTGATGTGAAGTGGTGGAGCCGCAGATGACTGGGCCCACTTGGATCCAGGAATGGCCTGTGACTAGCTCTCCCAGTCGCTCGGAAGTGAAGTGATGTGTGTCCATTTCTTTTCCCCTTTGCCTGGGTGCAGAGGCCCATGTAAGAGGTGAATGGAGCTTGGGTCTCTGAATTACCATGTATCTGGAATAACTGCTTGGAACTTTTACCTGAGTGAGAAGTAAGTTTTTACAGTATTAAGCCATTGAGATTTTGAGGTATCAATAGTTTGTGTTAGCTCAGGTAACTCATGGAGCTTGGGCTATTAAGAAGTTCTAGATGGGAGCCATATTCTTTCCAAGCTCAACTTTAAAAAATACATGTGGTTTACACAAACAAATCTTGTTCTCTTTTGAAAAGAAAATTATCTCTTAGCGTAAAGAGCACTATCCTCAGAATTAGGGAAGTGGGTCCAAGTCTTAGTTATACCACTTACTTGCTGTGCAATTTTAGATAAAAAACACTCCATTGCTCTCAGCCTCAGCTGTTTCTGTTATTTAGAGAGAATAATACTGTATTGTTTGTCTCCGAAGGTGAGTGCGTGAAGATCAATTTAGGGGAATGCTCGTGGAAATGTCAGGGTGGGAGTCTGCCCTCGGTTCTTGGTGTGTTCTCTTGGCCAAAGAATAACCAGACACACCAAAGTGTCAAATTCAGACTATTATCCTGGTCTTCTGGCTTCCTGCTTGGAAAAATCACCAGCAGGGCCAATGCGACGGAGTAACCTCAGGCAGGAGGCAGTTTCACACGAGCAGTTCTTTACTATAGAACAAAATGGGTCTGTCTCCATGAGTGAAGAGAGACAGACCGACTCACTGACTGACTGACTCACTCTCTCTCTCTGAATTCTCCCTCCCCGAAAGCTCACTGGGGTGGGGAGGGGGGCATTTGCTCAAGACAGGGAACACTTGTCGGAGATCCTAACTATCTGCCTAATAAAAACACTTTTGTAAATTATAAAGTTCTATTATATAAGTGCAAGAGATGACTTGTATCTTTTTTTTTTATAGAGCTGGGGTTAAACACTATTTCTGGCTTTAATACTTTCAACAGCTTCCTCAGTCTAAGTTTTTTTCCTTTAGAAAATGGGGATAATAAAGCTTTCTTGGATCACTGTGAGGATAAAAATGAGATAACGTATATGATGGTGTTTACCACAAGACCCAACATATTTCAGGAACTCAGAGGAATGTTAGCCTTCTTCTCTGCAGTGCTGTGTGCTTGAGGGAGGTGATTTAGGGAGAGTCCATGTAGGTTGATGATAAATATGAACAGACTTGTCCCGTTGCTTATATTTCACTCCCCTCTGTCAATTGGTGGGCCGATTTTCACTGTGTCATCCATGTGGTTCCTCCCAGGGCTTGACTATGGTCCCAAGGCAGCAGGAAAGATGGCCACAGAGAGCTGTGGGCCTGTCTGTGGTGTTGCCTGCTTCCATTTCTTCTCCCACAAAGACGGAAACTCTTGTTGCTGTGAGCCTGATGGGACACTGTCTGGAGCCTCTGGCCAGTCCACACCCTGACACCCAGGCCCCTGGCGTTCTGGGATGCTTTCTCACCTGGGGTCACTCTGGTTGAAAAACTCTTTGTCTTCTTTTCCTGGTTGAATCTTCACTTGACTTATTCTTTACCCCAGAGTCCTCTTTACTTGGACTGCCCTCAAGCTAATTTACTTGACTAGAAGTTCGAGACACAGCAACCTGGTTCTATAGTAAGTTTTTACAAAGGGAATCATGCGGGGAAACAGAGGAAGGGAGGCAACAGGGAGAAGAGGGATGCGGGTGCGGCAGGCCCACGAGGAGGTCAGCTACTTCTCCCCGTGGAGCCAGGTCCCTGAGATAGGGGTCGCCACAGAGGATAAGAAAATTGATAGGAAGTAGAGAGAAATAAAAGAATACACAGAGACTAAGGTATAGTT
>CAUYRT010086889.1:0-12983 GCA_963574885.1 Lepilemur ruficaudatus | reverse complement strand
TTCTAAATTGCTTTATTGACTCTAATGACAAAAATATAGGCTTTGCAGGCTGCAATACAATTACAATTAAAGTGAATTTTCTATTGCCTATTTAGTTGGACAGATAGCTTTGAGTAGTTTTACATCTTGTAGATTTTTTTTTACTATTACATTGGACTATTGAAGAATGTGAGCATTTCTCAAAAGAGCACATTTTTCTAAGAAAAAGATGCTTTCAGTTTATTACAGTACCATGTCATATCAAATATATGAGTTTCTGTGTATTCTACTAAATGTTCTCTAGTTGATGTTCTGAGTTACCGGGGAAAAATGGCAGAATTGCAAAAGTGACCCCGGTTTCCACCCATCCTGTGTATGTGCACTTTGCTTTGTGACTTTGCAGTTCCTTCCATCCCAGTACATAGAGTCTATTTCCCTATCTCTTAAATCTGGGTCAGACTTGTGACTTGCTTTGTCAATTGAATGCATCACAATCAGCCAGCCTCTAGCCAACTCTCCAGCTGACTACTGTCTGGGTTCAGAAAACGATGCCTCAAAATGAAGACCTCAAAAGTTTTTTCTGACCTTTTCGTGTCTTCCTACCTTTCAGTATCATTTTTTTTTCCCCTGAAGATAGTCATAGAAACTAGAATCTCTCTTCCCCAAGGCAGGTTATAAAAGCTAGAACCCCTTTTCTCAAAAGCCAGCCATAAAACCTAAAATAATTCTGTGTAAAAACTGGCCATAAAGAAACTATCTGACCTATCTTGTTTGACTGTAGGTCACAAAACCATCATTCCAGAGAGGCCCTACCTGACACCCAGAAGGAAGGAACGCAAGCTCAGAGAGGCCAAGAAAAACCTAGAAAGACAGGTCTTGCTGGGTTTCCCTGCCCAGTCTGTTAGCATTAGATGATACCCTTTTTGTCCAATCATTCTATATGACTATAGAAATATTCATATTTCTATATCCATAATTTGTTGAACCTAAGCATAAAAATGGACCATTTCTCCCATACCTTTGGATCTTCTTTCTGAAGGCCCCCATGTAAACACATTAAATACATTTGCATACCTTTTCTCCAATTCATCTGTATCTTGTCAGTGATTTTTCAGTGACCCTTTAAGGTGACCAAGAGCCTTAATGGCTACACTTCAAAAACATGAGGAAGCCAAATTGAGATCATTTGATCTTGACCTGGATCAGAAGAACCATCCAGAAAATGCATACATTCCTGGACAAAAAAACCCAAAATACTCCATAGTGGTTTTGTGGTTGTTTAACATATAGCATTGATTGTGACCATAAATAATCTAAACAACTTAACATGCCTGTGAAAATTTGGCTCTTAGAAGTATTTCGTGTTAGGTGGTGCATATATGTGGTAACATTTCAGCTCTATATGCTTTCCTGACAGTGAATTTATTATTATTCAGATGTGGTCTCAAATAGACAGAGCTATGTGATGTTGAAAACATGCAAAGTTTTAGGAACAATGTAAAATATTAAGGACTACAGATTTTATTACATGTTAAGAATATGTTGTTTCCTTATGACCTAAAGCTTTTTTTTTTTTTGCTTTACAACATCATTTGTATGTATGTGTGTACATTATATAAGAACAGAATTTTTGATTCACATTAAACCATTAATTTTATTGAATTGTAAAATGAATGGCTGAATTCTATGCTATTCCCATATGTGCTTGCAGATGTTATTTAGAATGCTTGATTTTATATGGAGATTATTTCTATTTGTAGAGGAATGAGCAAGAACATAGAAACATAAATGGAACATAGGAGAAAGAGTTTTTTATTCTCTAAGCTCAAAATATTTCAAGAGTATTGCATATTTTTAATCTTAATGTTTCTTGGAGTGAGTTCCTAAATACTAATGGCCCCAGTGATATTTGTTAAATGACTAACTTAATGAATAAAGAATGAATGAATTTCAGGGATGTTCATATATTATAGCAGAGCTAATATATCTTTGGAATGATTTCCAATCCCCTTGTTATTACTTAGCTGCAATCCACTTTATTATAGTAATTATGTATGCTATTAATTAAATACTTAGTGTATGACAGCACATTCTAAATGCTTTGCAGGCATATAATTATTAAGAGTTGCTGGGAGAAAAAGAGAGAGAGAGTGAGAGAGAGAAAGAGAGAGAGAAAGAAAACCAAATCAAAACCAAATAAAGTAATACAGGACTTTTATTGGTTTGCAAAATTGAAGAGTCAGAGGTCAAAAAAAAGTAGACATTTAGATAAACTGGTCCAGAATAATTTAAGAGCTCAAATTTAGTTAAATACTCCCAACTCTGGTGGAAGACTTACTATTACATGATTGACAACACCAACGAAATTGCACAGATTAGAGGAATGGGACTTCTAAGAGTAAAACATTCTGAAAAGAAAAAGTGTATCTTTACTATAATACATTTCTTATTTAATCCTTTTGGTAACATTATGCATTAAATATTTCTTTTTGTTTTTTTTTTAATTGACAAATTAGGAGAATGAACGAGACAAAATTAGAATAATGATCTGTCTGATTTCAGAGACAGCCTTCCTAAAGATTATACTCAATGAATTTTTAGCTGCTACAAATTAGTCTTAATTACTGTTATTTCACTGGAATAATACGAAGAGATTAGGAATAAATTTAGTAACAAAATTTGATATCAATTTTAACTGGTTTGATACAAATATATATAAAACATCTTTGTGTATATGACTATTTAAAATTTCTTCATATTTATAAAACAAGAGGTTTTTTTAAAATTTGTTTTTAAACCTTTATCCTTTTGCTTATCTTCCAATCATTTTTTCTCCCTCTTTCTCTCTTTTATTTTCTCCTTCCTTTGTTCCTATAGAGGGTACTATAGAGGATTGACTATCTTTGTTATCTTAAGAGGAGAAAAAAAAAATTCTTAAGACCAGAACAAGCACTAACTATAAAGGAAATCAGAATAAATTCACATACATAACAATTAAGAATATTCACTCATCAAGTGATAGCCATGAAGAGTGATAGATCAAAATACCTTTGCAATATACAAGATCTACAAATGACTTATTCTAGCACGTAATTTCACAAAAAGCCAAGAAGGAAATGAACAACATATGTCCTTTTCTTCTCCCTCTCTCTAACTCATCAACCAGTTAAGATTAATTAAGGTGGCTGAAGTCACCAAGTTCCTTTGCACGGACACATGAGAGTGTAGGAAAGTAGTTTCATCTGTTACATTACATGTATGCATGTATTCTATGTATATGTGTGTGAATGTGTGTAAATATATGAAAATATATATTTCTCTCTCTTAATTGAGCTCACAAATTATACAAGAAGATTAACAGTATATAGGGGATGTCCATTTTTAACTCTCATGAAACCATACCTTAGGGTAGCCTCCTGTAACCTCTGTTGAACCATGTGGCTCTTGCCCATAAACAGCCCTGACATGGATCACAATAGTACCTTATTCAATTTGGATTTAAGATTACATACTACCCAAGATAAAAATAATCCCTCAGTTCTATTTTCTTACTAAATATTTGCAAATATGTTATAGGGTATGTTAGAGGTTCTTCAATGCGATAAAATAATAACGTAAAGAAATTTCAGTAAGTAAAGTGAAGCAGGGAAGAAACACTCCAAAAAAATAAAAAAGAAATATGTTGCTAAACACTGAATAATGTATTTAATATTAAATCCATGAACAAATGACAAACAAAGAATGACAAATGACAAACACAGAATCATAACTTATAATTAATATGCCAGAAAAAATGTTGACTTTAATTAACAAATGTTAATTTGCTAAGCAATATTATAAAACCATATTCATAGTGTGAACTCAGCAAAAGAAAAATGAGTGATCAATGGATTTATAACAAAATATAATGTGATTAATAAAATATAATTTCAAATATTTAACTCCAGTGTAGAGCTGGTATGGTCTTCAAAATTTTAGCTTGCATCAATCCTATAAGAATTTTTGAAAAATTATGTATCTCCCTAACACATTGTTATGTTACTAACTGAATATTTCTCATAAGTTATAATAAGCTTAATTCTTGCTAATGAGAGATATAAATTATGAAAAATTTAATAGTTGAAATACTTTGTATTTGAAATAAATATTTATCATATTTGATAAGAGCACGTTTTAATCACCTCAGTGAGGTAAGCACAAAGAATTAGAAATGATTTGTGTAAACATTATATATTGGCTTTTGTAAATATGTATTGAAGATTCTGACAAACCCACAAAATGTTGCAAGATTGTATCTAAGAATCACAGGTATAGGTTGTTTTGTTTTTCTCAATTCAGAGTGCTCCAATGAGTACCATAATACTCTGATGCTACTGCTAAATCTCACTCATTAGATAAATACATTTAAATCAGAGAATGACAGAAAGCTTTATGAGTCCAGGGTGTCTTAATTAATTATAATGTATCTCCCAAACTAACCTTTAATTACATCTTTTTGTTTAGCACATTATAAATTCATACACCTCAAAATAAACACTGCATTAAGAAGTTAGATGGATGAGGAGGAATACATATTGGTGAAGAAGAGTTGCCTTACTGTGGTTAACAGAATAATGGCCTCACAAAGATTCCCCTGTACCCATCTCCAGAATTTATGAATATGTTAACTTACATGGCAAAGGGGATTTGTGACTGGGATTAAGTTAAGAATCTTAGCATAGAGATAATATCGTGAATTTTCCAGATGGGTCCATGTAATCAGAAGGGTTACAAATTCTTCACTTTCAGGAATCTTTTTTCATGAAGTAATCCTAAATTCAAATGAAATTATGCGCAATAATTTTCACAGTATTGCTTTGTAAAAACAATAGAAAAATGTAAACGAGATAAATAGGGTCTGTTTCTACAAATAAATGTTACATATCCTTTAAAAATTATGCATTCAGAGACATTTTCTGGCTTGATTAAAAGATACACACATAAACAAAATATGTAAAAATTTATATTTGAGAAACAAAAATAATAAATTAGTTACAGCAAATATTTCTTAGTGATGAAACTTATGGAAAGTTTTTAATGTAATTTTCATGATTTCCTATACTTTCTTTTGTTTGTACTCCATTCATTAAAATATAAATTAAACTATTGATTAATAACCATCAATTCTATAACATTTTTCAAATTTAATAAGTTCTGAAATACATATTGGACTCAAACAACACAACGTCCCTATGAGTGATATATGTTATCTCATAGAAGAGCAGGAGTTTTCAATCGTAGCTATGAAGCAGAATCACCTGAAAACCTTAAAACAAAATAAAAGCACAGCAATTATGTGATGACACAAGCTGGGGTGGAGGCCTAAGGATACTGATTCAATCGCTCTGAGGAAGGACGGAATGTACATCTCACATTTCCAGTGACAATAATTGGTTCTGTGAAGTAGTCTATGGTTTTACTAACATTTATAATAAAACTGTTAATGAACATTCACTATTCAAGTTACAAAATAAGATGTTTATAAATCAATTATTTTGATTTATTTTTACTCAGATTTGTGTTCTTTTACTATGCATTAAAACTTTATTAAAAAATGTACTTAGGAAGCTTTATTCGAAACCCTAATGTTAAAAGTATGAAGAATTACTGAGACAAAGAAGTTTGAGAACTACTGCCATAGAGCATAGTTTGGTAATCTCGTAGAAAAATGTGCATATTTCTAGGCTTCCTAGTAAATATAATCTGTTATTCAGTTCTATGAAATATGTGTGTTAAAATAATACCATTCTTGAGGTGAGCAAGGCACAAATGTAAGGGGTGAGAAGGCTAAGAAGTACTTCAAAAGTGTAAAGCAAATAGGTCGCATAACTAGGTAAATGTTACACATTTCTAAAATGCAAATGCAGCCAAACTAAGAACAAAGAACAAATCAATAGATACTCTTCATCAATTATTAGATTTAAGGAATATAAATTATATTAACGTTCCGTGTAAAGTAAGGTAAATTCATTGATATTTTGAAAAGTACCACTATAGTCATAGCCAATTAAGCAGTTAATATTTAAAGAAATTAACATGAATGTTAAACATTTGTACATTTTCGATGAGCCTTTTAAACAGAGGATGCTCATACAGGATTCTAGCGACATTTTGGAAAATTATTAGACCTTGGAGTCAAAGAAATTTATTACTCCATTTATATCAAGAAATATGTCTGAGTTCTTCTCGGAAACTTAATTACTCTTATTGAACAATCTGGAAAAGAGAAAAAATTATATCCAAGTTTTTCATCCAAATGTTCTGTACACTTTTGAGGTAAGATATATGGCAAGATAACTTTCCCTCAAGTGCAAACAGGAGTGCAAAATTTTGTCATCACTTACAGACTTTATCCCCTCCCCCCAAAAATGGATGTGACATTAATACAACTGGTATGTATTTTTCTTCTATTGGCTTAATAGCTTGAAATAACTTTCTTTCCTTCTTCCCTCCCTCCCTTTCTCCCTTCCTATCCTTAAGCCTTTCCTTTTTTTTTTTTTTTTCCTTTTCTGCCTTCTTCCTGCTTTGACAAATGCCCACTAGGGGCTACCCACTGGGGTTATGTAACAGGAACAGGACGACCACGATATCACTTATCTTAGAATCTAGTGTCGGACACATACATTGAAAAGGGCTATTGCAAAACTGGCAGATTTAGGAAGTGCCAATAACAGTGTTAGGACAGATTATAGAATATTCTCTGAGGTCATAGTCCCCATTTGCCATCTAAAATTACACTGAACATGATATAGGTGTAGAATTACCTGAGTAAATCAGGAATGAGGTTTGAAGGTGGTCATGCAATGGAACTATCTGGGAAGAAAGTACAAACAAACAAATAAACAACAACAACAAAAAACCTTGAAATAAGACCATGTACTATCAAAGTGGCAAGCCATGACTGAGGAAGGGAAGAATGGTTAGCATAAGTAGACAATGAAGAGAACTGTAATGATTGGAATTAGAAAACCAATGGGTGGCCAGACTAGATAGGTTCTTAAAACAATGCTAAATTTTGGATTTTCTTATAACAACAAGGGGAGGTAACTGAAGGATTTTAAGCAAGAAAATGGCATAGTCATATCTCAAATTTAGAAAGATCACACTCTGAGTATAGAAAGAGGAGTTGATTGGAGTGGGCAAGTATAAAGAGTAATATTAGAAATTGGTTATGGGCTATATAAGGACCCTACTGTCTTCTCAACTTTTCTGCAAATCTATATCTGTTATAAAATAAAAGCTTTATTTAAAAAATGTGCACACTAAGCACAAAAACAAGGCAGCGTTACAATTTGATTCTAGCCTCAAACACATTTCAAACACATTATTTTGCCTCCAGCTTTCCTCTCCACATGATAGTGTCAGAAACGTAATTAACTCTTCTACTCAATGCTCACCCCTGTTACTCGCCCAAACTCAAAAGAATTCTCCAACAATGAGTGAATTTTGATCCCCCAAAGAAGTATATGTTAAATTGGTTTATGCATACAAGAGATCTATTAGTGAAAGCCTGTGAGAAAAAAGGGGCCGGGGCAGAGGAGGTGAAAAAAGCCTTCAAACCATGATGCTGGCCTGGCTACTATAAAGGTAAAGAGAAGGAAGAAGGGGTGGTTCTATGAAAATTGTAGCCAGGCCAATGAGGTCCCCAATTCACTCTGCAGAAGAGTCCGGCATCTCCTAGGAATAGACTTGCATTGGCATCTTATTAGTTCAGAGCAGCTGAGAGGCAGTACAGTCTCTCAGTGCCAACTAGGTGGTGGATTTGGAGCCTCTGTGCTTTTAGTAGAGCCTCCATCTCTTATCACTGGGGTTTACTAATTCATGAAGCTATGGTGCGAACCCTGGGATAGCTCAAGGGAGAGGCTGGCTGAACTCAATTGAAAGTCATTCCTAGGTTGCCCAGTTCCTTCCTGTGCCATAAATGCTCTTAGTTGGACACTGATCTAACAAACAAGGATCCGTAAATGTTGTTCTAACTGCCATAATTCTCTCTATATGCTCTTTCTCCGAATTCTACATTCTCCCAACACAGAGAATTTCCCCTCACTGTTGACTTTGAGAGCTGTCCCAAGGGACGCTACAAAGTGGCAGAAGTACAATTTCGGTTCACTTGAATATTTCAAGCCATCCAAATCATTGAACCAAACTAATCTGTTTTGTTCTTTCAATAGCAGTTGACCGTAGGAAGACCACAACAGTGGTGTAATTTGATGCAGAAGCATAAGAAAAATAGAAATAGGGACATAAATCTGGGCCACTTATGACTGTAACTTATTTGTACTCTTTAAATTTGGTCCAATACCAAATAATCCATTTTCATTTATGTTCTCTCTGTTTCTATTGGTGCATATTATCTAGGACCTACAGGTCTTTTGGTGACTGATTCTTTTTTTTAAATTATTCTTTAGACACTACTTTAATAACTTAGAAGACAAAGTATACACAACCAAAATAGTATAGGCATGTAAATACATGTATTCTTAAATGTTGTCTTCACTTGGAAGAAAGTTTTCCTTCTCCTTAGAGGGAGTTTAGACACATATGGTAAGCCAAAAGCAGTAGCTTATAGATCTGCAAGGAATGAAGGCATTCTTCAGACTTCTTTAAAACCAACATGACATCTCACTTCCTTTCCTGCTTGTATTTTCTGCACTTCCAAAACTTTGTTTCTGTCTAAGCACTGGAACACAATGATCTCTGTAGGGTTATTCAGTTGATTTTATTGTCTGAATATATTTAATTGTTATAAGAAACTTGGCACATTCTGGAAATCCACATGGCCAAGCAAGATCTTCAGCTGTTTGCTCATTCTTATTACATAAATCAATTCGGCCATCACTGACTACAAACAGGCTAAGGCATTTCAGGCTTCCAAGTTTTACCGCCTTGTGTAGTGGAGCTTCTCCCAAAACATCCTGATGGTTGAGGTCATCTTGAACTTTCTTAACTTGAAAGTTCAGAGAATAACTTTTATCATCTTATAGGCCAGGTATTTTAGAAATTTCTTGTATTTGGTTTGTCAAATGTTTCCTCATGACTACTTTCAGGCTATGTGTATTTAGCAGAATATCACAGAAGTGAAAATTTTTTTTCTCATTGAACCTTATTAAGTTGCAAACTTTTCTATTAGATGCATTATTAGTGATGTTAACTTTGATTATTTGATTAAGGTAAGTCTGCCAGTTTTCTACATTGTACAATTATTCTTTTCCCCTTTGCCATTAATAATACTGAAACTATGTAATATATCACGTCCATCATCAAAATTTAATTTATTCATTTATGGATTCAAGGTATTCTATTATTTGTAATCACTTATAATCTGATACTAACACGATTTCTTTTCCTGATGAAACTTTTGATTTTGCAAGTGGGAATCCCTTAAATGTGGTTTCTGTGTCTTTTTTATGTTTCCTAATTGATCATTGAGTACTGCCTTTGTTTTTTGCACAAAGGGGGAGTGTATTTCCCCTGCCCAGGCTTCAAATCAGATATTTCACCAATTTCATTACTTTAAGTGGAGAATCACATTTTGAAAGCAAATTCTACATCCGATGTGTGCTCGTGAGTATTAGGGTGCCGGTGCTCCCAGGTCTTGTCTTTAAACCAAGTTACGGAAAATATGTCTGAGCACCTGCACGCACACACACACTTACGTTTATTTTCATTAGTGCTGTCCAGTAGAACTTTATGTCATGGTTTTGTAAATTATTTATTTATTTATTTCATTTTATTTTGGTAAGAATATGTAACATGAGATCCACCCTCTTAACAGATTTAAGTGTATAGTACAGTGCCAGCTCTTGCTCGGGGCAACAGAATGGGCTTCTTCATCCTCCACTGGGCTCCAACCATAGCCGTTCCAACAAGATCTGTATTCCAGCCCAGAGAGTCCTCATCCCCATTTCCCGGTTCTTTGCGTTAGTGAGCACTTTGCCCCAGTCCTAGAGTATTATTTAGAATTATCTTTGCTACATTTGTATTAATCTTTTCCTCTTTAAGTCACTATATCCTTTATATTTCCTGACTGGATTCTAACTGATAAAACATGGAAGTAAATATACTGATAGCTCTACCTGAGTGTATTTATATGGGGGGGGCATGTGTGTATATATATAACACACACATACTACAGATATATCTCTGTGTGTGTATGTATGTTCTGTGCTGTTCATTGTACTACTAATCACATACTGCTATTGAATACTTTTATTGTGGCTACCATGATGGAAACACTAAGCGTTTCATTCTAATTGATTTTAATTTAAATATAATAAATATATATTGCTGATGGCTGCCATACTGTAGTGTGTGTGTATATATATTATCTATCTATCCATCCATCCATCCATATACACACCAATTTAAAACCATCTTTCTTTCTGTATCTGTCAGTTCAAGCCAATGCCCTAGGGCTTATTCTAGTAATGGTGCTTTCCATATTTTCATGCCCCTGCTCCTGACATCCTTATATATTTACTAATTTGATCCATCCCCTTGTACTCACTCGATCTCTTGTCATTCTCTCCTCACCTCAGCAGTGCAGTGGAATCCTGCACTGGGTTGCCTACTTTTGCCTTTTAATAGATGCCGCTGCCCTCGTGCAGATGGTCTCCTCACTCTTTGCAGATCCTGAGTGCTGGTATACCCTCTTCACCCCATTTGGACTCTAATATACTACACTAACAAGCTTTCATAAGGAGATACATTCTTTGTCCGTCTCAGGCTCTAGTACCCCACCTCAAATGGCCTTCCATGTAGACACCCTCTTTGCTGCACTTGAAATATTTCATGCTGTACCAGGCTGTCACCCCTTAGGAATGTCATCTTTATACCAATTGGATCCTATGCACTGAGACATCCCCTTTTGCAAATGCCTCTTCACCCTGGATTTTGACACCTCATGCTGGACTGTGCATCATGAAGACACCACTCACCCTGCTCAAAATCTGACATCCTGCTCTGAGCTACAATGTGTCTCTCTTCCATCCTGGAGACAAATTCCTCTCTCTCTCTCTCTCAAATCATGGCTTTGAGCTGAATTTCTCAGAAAGAAAATGAGAAAGTGTGGAAAGCTATTTTTGCTATTTTTATTTTGCTGTTACTCTTTTTGATCTGTCATTAGTTGATAAATCAATGTTGAAATTTCAAGCTATGATGGTGAGTTCATCATTTTACTTCCTTCTATTTTATTAATTTATTTTCCCTACGTTTTAAGGAGTATTATTAGTTGCATACAGGTGAAAAGATCAATATTATCTTAGGAAACAAAATTTCTCTCATAATATAGTGATTGTCTTCATCTCAAATAATACTTTTTTCATAAAGTCTATGTTACCTGATATTAATCATCTCTTCCAGTTTTATTTTCTTAGTATTAGCCTGAATACCTTTCTTCTATCTTTTTAAATTTAAATCTGTGGGGGATTTTTTATGCTCTAAGGTTTTCTATGAAAATAAAATATATTGAGTGTTTTATTAATTTAATTGGAAGACCTCCATTAATAGGTTATTTAGTCCTTTTATATTATACTTTGATGAGTATTAGCAAGGTGAACCTGTTTATTTTTTTGTTGTAATTTTATTGTTCAGAGAATATTCACTTTCCTCTCCAATCATGAAAGGCGTATGCTTTCCCACTCCATTGATGTCGAGTCAGCTACATAATTTACTTTGGCCTGGGGCATTGTGTGGAAATGAAAGTTTGCCTGATGCAGTAGAATCTTTAAGGAGTCTGGCAAGTTTATTTCCACCATCTGCCTTCTGCCATGAGAACAACACGTAGCATATAACAGCTGGTGCTTCCAGCTACCTGTAGAATAATGAAGCCTAGAGACCACAACTGGACCCAATATAATGCCTGGAGCAGAGTCTCACCAATCAGCAGAAAGACCAGTCAGAACATACTAGTATTTTGTTATTGTAAGCCAAGAATTTTTAGGAATTTTTAAGAACAATCTAAATAAAGCAAAAGGTGAATAATTTAGTATTTCATACAGAAGTGATAGAAGAGAAAAAGAAGATTCCATAAATTCTAGATTTGAAAGGCAAACTTTCAGGAAAGGCATGTCGCATGTTATATTATGACCTGTTAAGACTCCTCTGATTGAACTGATGTGTGTCCCCCAAGGGGATGAATTCATTTTTTTAAAAGGCTCAAGTAGAAGAAACTGAGGATATGGTGCCATTAGTGCCTTACATGTTCAAAGAACCTATATTCAAGTAGAGAAAGAAGCATTTATTGAGAAGAATTGTATGTGTGGTGTAACTGGAATCAATAAATCAAATAATCAAAATAATTAGGGAAAACCTAATGGCATTTTGAGACAGATGAATGACAAAAATTGCTACCTTGGATAAAGGGAGACTGACAATTTGAGATGGAAATTTACTCTTGAGCATTCAATATTTTATGGACAGAAATTTGAGAAAGTTGCTTAGTCAGCAAGGAGGGATTATTCTATAATCTCTAGTATTTTTTTTAAATATGTGCAAATAATATAATTAAACAGTCAGAAAAGCTCAGAGGGTGGAGCCAAAACCCATAAAGAATAATTGCCTGGCAAGATACACCCAAAGAACAGTATTAGGGCCTAAGCAAGGGATTTAAGAATTTCTACAGATGTCCGCTGTGTGATTTTAGTTCTCTCTCTTTTGCAATAAGATCTTGTTTCATCACCATTGTATTGAGTATTTTCCTTTTGTCTCTCTCCAGTTCTTTTTTTCCTTATTTTCTTCCTTTTTCTCTTTTCATTTTTTTTCTTTCATCTTTTTGTTGTCAAGTTTGATTTCTCCTGATTTCTCTTTTCTTGGCTTGCTTTCGCTCTGTGACCTGACATGGCCTTTCCTCTGTAAGTATGCACCCCTGGTGTCTCTTCCTCAACATGCTTGAAGCTCTGACTCAAAGGGGGAGGGGGACAAGGGCAATATATGTAACCTTAACATTTGTACCCCCATAATATGCT
>CAUYRT010086887.1:0-15669 GCA_963574885.1 Lepilemur ruficaudatus | reverse complement strand
AGGCTTAAGTGATCCTTCTGCCTCAGCCTCCCGAGTAGCTGGGACTACAGGCATGTGCCACCATACCCAGCTAATTTTTTACATATATTTTTAGTTGGCCAATTAATTTCTTTCTATTTGTAGTAGAGACGGGGTCTCGCTCTTGCTCAGGCTGGTCTCGAACTCCTGACCTTGAGCTATCCACCCACCTCGGCCTCCCAGAGTGCTAGGATTACAGGCGTGAGCCACCGCGCTCAGCTATTCCTAAATATTTCATTATTTTTGATGTTATTGCAAATGAAATTGTTTTCTTGATTTCTTTTTCAGATTGGTATAAAGAGATGCAACTGATTTTTGTAGGTTGATTTTGTTTCCCACTATTTTAAAATATTAAATGGTCTCATATGTGGAATCTTAAAAAAAACTGAATGCATAGAAACAGAGAGTAGAATTGTGGTTACCAGGGGTTGGGAAGTGAAGGAAATACGAAGATGTCAAAGACCATAAACTTGAAGTTATATAGGATGAATAAGTCTAGAGATCTAATGTATAGCAGGACTATAGTTAATAATATTGTATTGCATGTTGAAAATTTGCTAATAGAGTAGATTTTAGTGATCTTACCACGCACATACAAACACGCACACAAAAGGGTAACTATGGAAGGTTATGACTATGTTAATTTGCTTACCTTTACTAATCACTATATACATGTATATTAAACATCATTTTGTATACCTTAAATATACACATAAAAAAATAATGAAAAAATTGAGTAACAGCATTTCTTTTTCCAAAGTGGTCTCAGTTATTACATGTGCTATAATTTTAATGATTTTTTTAAAACTTTTATATTTTAAACAGTGTGATACCATTTGATTTTAATGTTTAATTTCTGCAGAAAATCAATAAAATATTATGACTTTTCCACTATGATTTCTGCCAAATGAAGATAATTCTCATTATTTTATATGTGTAAATGATCATCAGAATGCTAGATATCACTGTGCCCAAACTGAATCGCATGCATTCCGTAATGGTATGCCAATATTTTTCTTATATTCATACAGTCTATTTTTCAGCAATTCTGTTTGTATGTCTTCCAACTTAAATTTCAATGTGGTTACCTAGCATTATTGTTGACGTGCACTTCAGTTTCTTTGTATTTACTAAGCATATCTGATAAATGTTGCAAATTTTATACTAATTCTCATTTCTTCAGTGTATTTTTTTGTATTTCCCCAAAGTTTGTAATATAGACAAAATGCAGAATAGTTTGTAGTATTATAAAATAACTTAATCCAGTGATTTATTTGACTAGTTAGAGTAATTCATGTTGAAAGAGTTTAAAAATCTTTCTGTCTGTAGTACCCTTTAGAAATTTAAATTTTGTACTGAGGTGATTAAATTTTTGATAAGATAGTAACACTGCATAATATCCAAATTACACAACCACATACAGAAGGTACATTCAATTTAATAAATTCTTCTATTTTGTCTTTTAAAAAATTACATTAAAATATTATACATCCTTACTAAAATATTATGCAGAATTTAAAAGAATGTGAAAGATCTATATGTACTAACATGGAACAATCTCCACAAGAATCGTTAAGGATAAGAGCAAACTGCAGAATATGTGTAGTTTATTCTAATTTATGTAAATGTGTTATAAGCACATAAATAATCATATAAATGCACAAAAATTACCTTAGTAGATACACACTAAACTGATAATGATGATTATCTCTAAGAGAGGCATGTAACTAGAGGAAGGAGAAGTGAAGGGGAACATTGACTTAAATTACATTATTCTATATTATTTGGATTTTTGTAATAAGCATACAGTTATAAAGTAAATTTCATGTAAAAGATACGAAATCAAAAATAAAGCCTATTTATTGGGTAAATTATGTCCTCAGACTTTGGAAAACACTTTGGGTTGTTACCAAAAGCAGTATCTACCAATGAATTTGTGGACCTAGCAGTTATATTCTCTTCAGACGTAGGTAAGTTTTCAGCATGGAATTCACTCATTGATGCAGCAATATAATATCTCTTTCAAAAAACTCAAAGCTCATATTCTCCTGGCTCCAATCCTAGTCCCATGTCAAAGCAGCCACTGTTGTCAGTGTAAGGTATTTCCTTGAAGCTTTACAAATGCGTATATGAATATAGAAATATGTATACTTTTATGGTATATTCAGGTTCCTCAGGTGAGTGTCAAACACCTGCTCCCTGGGCCCTCAAACTCCAGGAAACATGTATCAGCCTCTTCAAGTGGTCTTCTTATAGTCTCTCTCACATCAAAGAAATAATGTATTGAATTTTTAACTGCAAATTTTTAATTCTTTTATAAGTTTGAGTTAGATAAAAAACTCAAGGGTCACAGAACTGGTTAGTCCTTTATGGATGGTCCAGTTGCTAACTATGGAATGTAGAAATAATTGCCTGGGAACCTCATCCAAAACTAAAAATGAATTATGTTTATTTTAATATCCAGTTTGTCAAATTTCTTAAGCCAATTAATTTTAACAAGTCATTCCCATATTTAGCCACTGTGCTTACATATCATATTAGTTTTAATAATTTTCAGTTACCTCTTCTATTTTTAATACAAAAATCATTCTTGCTATAAATGATGGCTTTTTCTTTCCATTACTCATATGTTTTCTTTCTTCTTGTCTTAGTGCTTGGTTAAAATCTCCAATACAAAGTTTAGCGTGTCAGTGATAGTAAGTATCTTTATCTTTTTTCTAACTTAATTAGAAATACTTCTAATGTTTCACCAATAGGTATGATGTTTCCTCTAGATTTATGTTAGACACTCATTAATTTTTTTTAAAAAGCTACTTTATTTTTAGATGACTAGAAGTGTTTATGATTTATGGGTGATTGAATTTTATCAAATGTTTTCTCAGCATCCCTAGGAGATGATTGTAAGGGTCTTCTTTAATCAGTCTATTAATGTACTAAATTACATTAGCAAAATGTTCTTGAGCCATCTTTGCATTCTTAGGATAACTCTGAGGCATGTGCTTTATCCTTTTAATAGAGTTGTATTCTATTTGTTGATATTTTATTTAAAAATTTTTCTCTATATTTGTAAGAATGTTCTATATTTTCCTGTTCTATTGCTTCCCTTTCCACATTTTTGAAGCCTGGTTAAGTAAGTTACATACTTTCTAAATTTTTTTGTGATGAAATAACTTGTGGATCATAAGATTATCTGTTTCTTAAAAGTTGGTGGAAATTCTCCACAAATCTCTTTGGTCCTCCTACCTTTTTTAGTCAAAGGTCCTTTGGCTACCTTTTTAATTATCCTGTGTTACAGGTTTATTTGTTTCATTTTTTCCCCATAGTATTGTTAATTGTTTATTTATGAAGAGAAACTATTCCTCAGCCCACATATTCATAGCTCAGGAACACAGGTCAGTGACAAACTTCTATGTAAATCAACCCAAAGAAATTCTTTTATATTCCAAAATCACTTTGCACTCTGAAAGATGCCAGCCATCCTCATCTCCTCAAATCTTTCATAGAATCATAATTTCTGTAAAAATCTGCCTATGCCTACTTTCTTGGACCAAGAAAGCAAGCTTATTTGGTTTGCTACCTTGTTTTGAAATTATTTTTAAATAACTCACATTTTCCTAGAAAATTATTCATTTCATGCAAGTTTGCAAATATACTATTATAAAGTTTGATAAGTAGTCTAACATTTAAATTCTTTTCTCTTAGTATTTATAACCCCTTCTTCTTTCCTAATGATATTTCAGTCCTCTTTTTATTCTTAATGACATATGTCAAAAGATTGTTGTAATATTATTGTTTTCAAATAAACAACTTTTTATGATTAATTCATTAAGGACTATTTGTATCCTTTTTAGTGCTTTCGTTCTACTTTTTCAAGTCTATTTTTGTTGTCCTTTTTAAAGTTTTTTGGTTTGGATGATCATTTAACTTATTTTCAGTCATTAATACTTTGAAATATTTGGCTTTATGGTTATACATTTTCCTCTAACTACAACTTCAATCTGAATTTCACAAGATTTACTGTCTTGTTTTCTTTTACCACTTCTAAGTAGTTTATCATTTATATTTTTCTTTACTTCATGACCCAAAATATATTTAAAATTGATTTTAAATTTCTAAGTGTATAGTTTTATTTTTTTAATAATCCATTTTACATAAACTTTAATTTTATTATAATGAATGTACTTGGTATAATTTCTGCTTTTTGGAATTGATTAGGACTTCTTTTACAGCTTAGTATGTCATCCATGCTCTTTGTGTGTGAATTTCCTTATGTATTTTGGGAAAAAAAGACATTTATTCTCTTTACTAGAAACTATAATATGTAAATAAAATATATAGAATTGGGATTCTTATTGGGTTTTCAAATTCTATATGTAATTAAGTTTGGCACAAAACCTTTGAGAGGTATTTTAAAACCTCCCAATAAGATAATGAATTTGTCTGTTTCTATTACATGCTTCTAACAGATGTTGCTTTACATTTTTCAAATCAGGGTACTTAAATGCAGGAAAGATTATGGCTTTTATACTTCTGGTGGATCTTTGCTATCACTGTTATTTTAGATTCAGATTATTTTTAAATTTTATTCTCTTAGCATCCATTTCTTTACTTGTTTCTTGGCTCATTATTTCATTTGTGTGCTTTGCTTTCCTTTAGGATTGATTTTTCATTTTGTTGGAATGCATCTTCCATTCATATTCTAAGAGGAAGTTTGTGGGTAAAAATGTTTTGAATAATTGAAATGACCCAAATATTTTTATTTTCCCTCACACTTAAATAATAGTTTGACCAGATAAAGAATTCTAGGTTCAAATTTTTCCTGAGAACTTTGAAGGTGTGGTTCTGTTATTTTCTTAGAACGAGTTTGGCTGTCAAGAAATACATTACCAGCCTGCTACTTTTTCCAATACTAGCAATTTACATTTTTCTTCTTGGTGGACATTCAGGACTTTTTTTTTTAGACTTGGTATCCCCAAACTTAGGCTATGCTCTGTCTAGATGCAAGTCTCTGTTTATTTATATTGTTCAGCACTTGGTGGACTCTAATTTTAGATTGAAATTTCTTTCCCTAGGACATATTAGTCTGTTATTTCTTTTATTTTATACTATTTTATTAATATTTATTTAAGCATAGAAGTAATGCATGAATATGTCCTCACTGTAAAAAATTGGGACAATTCAGAAGCATGGGCAAAAATGTGAGCAATTGTCATCCTTTTCCCAGTCTCAGCCCTCTCTCTAAGGGAAAGTACTATTATCACTTAAATATATATCCTTCCAGACATTATCTTTTCATTTAATTTTTATTAAATTAACATGCTTATGGCTTACAAAATCATAAGCAATAAGGCTTATAACAACACCACCACAGTTCCCTGCCCTGATTCCTGCTCCTCAGAGACAAACACGTTCAACTCTTCTAAGGTTTTTTTTCTCTGCTTTATAACACCATAAGCTTTTAAATACAGTATTTATGTTAATTTTCCTTGATTTTTGAAACTTTTTATGTTAGCCATGAAATCTGTAATATGTTAGCTTAACACTACCCCACATCTCAACATGTACTTCCCCTACCCTACATCCCAGTATAATTAAATCACTATTTTTAGTTAAACCAATATTCAATGTTTACATGATTATGACTATGCAAGTAGTCTTGTCAGTTGAATCACTGAGAGGTGCCACAGTCTCTCTCCATCTGAGCACTAATTTTATCGGTGGGCTCATGCATCCTCTAGCTGAGCACCTGAGGAATCTTCTTGAATTTATCAGGATTATCCACTTGGGGTAACCTCTATTCAAGGCTGCAGTTCCCAATCCTCTTTTCCTACTTTCTTTACAACAAATGTAAGGGCAACTTTACCAGGAACAGTAAATCTGAAAACCAATGCCGTGAGCAAATTTGGGGCTCTTTTTCACATGACTAATGCACTTTTTGTGGTTTTATTTGGGATCTGTAATAGACGGAAGTATGCTTAAAAATAATTACCCACTATGCATGAACTTCTAATTAAATCTACTAAACAATTAAATTAAACATGACTACCAACTTCAAAGATACGACATAAGTGTGAGTTAAACTTTAATCGACAAGGTCTCCTCCTCAGATAGTTCATAAATGTTCTCTAGAAATAGTCAACTAGATCAATGTCTTCATCACAACGTGCCTTTGTCCCTTTATTGGGTGTGTTTCAGGAAACACAGATTCACGTGGATTTCATGTACATGTATCATAACACTATAGCTTTGCTTCCATGATTGCACACCCTTAAAAATCCTCTTTTTTTAAAAAATTATTTCTAATACAAACTAGTTTATTTAGTTTTAGTATTACAAATTATTTCGAATACAAAAATTGTATCATAAGAGCATTTAACTTAATGAATTTAACTGGGTAAGTTCACTACTTGTGTTTCTCAGTCTAGCTACACACTGGAATCATCAGGAAGTTTTAAAAGTACTAATACCTAGGTCTCATCCCCAGAGGTTCTTATGTGATCACTCTAGAGTATGGCCTGGGTGTGGAGATATCTTTAGTAGGGATGCAAAAAGAAACAGAGACATTGAATTTGATGAATGTGCTACTCAGAACAGAAAAGGAAATCAGAAACCACCAAGGATAGCTTTGAAGGAGTGTCTTATCTCCTATAGTCACAGAATAGGCACAGCTGAGGTCTGGGGGCCACACCTGATAGTAAGTATGGCAAAGCTGCAGCACGAAGTAGGTGCTTCACCCTGTCAGGCTTCCTTCACTAAGGTGAGGGCACTGTAGGAAAGTCATGGGACCATGGCATATGCGATGGGGGCATTTGAGCAGACCCCAGTGAGGCTTAGAGCATTGAACCCACACAACCCTCCTGGCCTATGGAGGAAGCCCTCCTGTCCCCAGCAGCCCTCCCTGCTTAAATCTTTTCAATGACAGCACCTACAGCAGATATCTCACAAAATGATGCCACTTGTCCTAAAAATCCACACCCATCACTTCTCACTGCCTCCAAGCTCTTAATGAAGGATAGATCCCAACATAGATCTGGTGGAAAAGATGAGACTTGCTCTGTACTCTGTATCAAGAGACTTTCTGGGCCTCACCAATTTGTATCTGCAAGAGTCTGGGAAGCACATGGTAACAAATTTGAAGAGTGTTTGAACAAGAAAGACAAAATGTAAGCCTTGGCAGGGCAGAATTTAATGGCAGGACTATTCACTTCCAGGGTTGTCTTGGTGTTATGGGCTTCTACAAGAATTTTGTGTCCTCCTCAAGCTATGCAAAAGTTTTGACTATTTTCAAATTGCCCTTGAAACCATCTGAACTTTCTATCACTTACTACCTGCTCTTAAGGATTTTTGACTGATCTATGCCAATTTGGTCATTCACAGTCATGAAGATCTTTGAGGAGAGTAATTGGTAGTGTCTACTATTTAGAGGCAGATAAGGTCTATAGATAAGACCCGCTACAACCTCACTAAGAAGGTGCAGGAAAGTTGCAGACTCAATTGTGTACCACACGCAGACATCTATTTGCCAGCAAACACAAAAAATTCATACAGCCTATGGCTTAATGTTTGATGGAGCCACAGTTCTCTGTCCTATGTGGTGCTCCCACAGCTCTTTCCAAAATAGGTTCACCGAGGCAAACACCGCAATATTCGAGAGGCAGGATTCAGGCAACCTCATAGTCAGATTCAGGAGCCCAGAATCTTCCATCAGGAATTAGGAAACCATTTTAGAATTAAGGTTCACACATAATTCTGAGGAGTGCAGGCCATTGGGCTGGATGGATTTTTATACTTTGCCTGTGCAGGGACAGGAGTACCTTTATAATATTTCTAGCCTACCTATATATCTTCAGCTTTCTACTTTCACCAATGAAGAGCCATTGCTTATATCCATCATATTAACATGGATGTCTCTAAACACTCCTAGATAGTGTAGTGTATTCCTGATCAGAATAATAATATTGCCTTAAATATAGATTAAAACCAACCAACACTCATATACATATCACAGTGCTTAAGTAGTTTAAATTACAGACAAGATAACAAGAAAGGATAATAAAAAAAAGCAATCTCTTAATTTCTTACTTATTTCTCTTCTTAACAAGAAAAGGCCTTCATCCCACCTGACCTCCCAACCTCTACCATGTTGCTTCACTTCCCTTTATAGACAAACTTCTCAAGGGTGACTTCTCTCGTGGCCTCTGATTCCTCACCTCTCCCTCATTCTTCATTCCACTCTGGTATAGCCTCTGCTTCCACCAAGCCCCTGAGATAGCTCCTGTCAAGGTCACAGTGACCTCCCTATCACAAGGTCCCGTGTAAACATTTTAGTCTTCCTTCTCCCTCCTTCCTGAGACACTTTGTTCTTTAGCTTTTATGTCATTTTCCTTTCCTGGTTTTCTACCTAACTTTCTAAATATTTCTTTTCAGCCTCCTTTGCTGGCTCAGTCTCCTCTTCATAATTTTAAAATATGCCCTCTCTATTAGCTCATCCTAAATTATGTCATCCGCAACTGTGTCCTCAATCATCATTTATATGCTGATACCCAAATACATACTTCCACATCAGACCTCTCTTAGGCTTCAGACCCTAATTCACCACTGCCTACTTCACATTTCTCTTGGATGCCTCAAAAGCACTTCAAACTTAACTTACTTCAAATGGAATTTATTATTTTATTCCAAAAAAAGTTCTCTCCTAAGTGATTTTTATTTCAGCACATGGTGCCACCATCTCCTCTCCCCCAGCTGCACTGGTTGGAATTCTGGAAGTCATCTTAAACAAATCCTCTCCTCCAGGCCACCTCCAAGCTGCTTGACTCTGCTTCCTTGACATCACTTGAATCTGTCCCTTTCTCTACATCTGCATTGCCGCCATTCTGGGCCAAGTCATCACCACCTCTAACCTGCACTCTAGCAATTAGCCAGACTTGCCAGGGAGCTCAGTCTCTTATGGTTTCAAACTCAGTCTGCTTTATGTAATGCAGCAGAGACTGCTAATTATTTATCACAATTTATTTTGCCCTTCATTCTTAGTAAGAGAATGCTGATTTTATTTGAGACTCTACAAAAAAAGATCACATTTCTTAGCCTCTAGGAGCTAGATATGGTATATGAGCAAGTTCTGGTTAGTAAGATGCAAGATGAAATAATATATGGGATGTCCAGGAAGACTTTTTAAAGAGAAACATCTCAATTGGAGAATGGACCTCATTTATCTTTCTCCCTTTCACCCTTCTTGGTGTCTGGGACACAGGTGTATGGTCAATGGTCCAGAAGTATTGTTGAAGTGCTGAGAAATGTGTCAGAATTTCCCAGCTTAGCCCTTTCTAAATTCTTGATCCACAGAAACCATCATTAACAATAAAATGATCACTCTTGTCTTAAGTTTTGGGGTTATGTTTTGATGTTATTTTTGCACAGTAAGACATGACTGGCGCACCATCTACTGATTAGGTGTAGGGGGTTTTGAACAGATGTCTGGTGCCCTATGCTTCCTTTGACACAACAGCAATGATGTCATCTGCTCTGGGATTCTCCCCAAAACTTACATGGGGCCCAGGCACTTCTTCTTTTCAAGAATCCTCCATGGAGGAGGGTCAAGATGCTGAGAACTTCTCAGGGTCCCACGACTTTCAAGCTCTAGCTGCTTCCCCTCCCAACTTCTCGTTGTTCTTCCCTCCCTTGTCATTGAAACCAGTTCTTACATCACTGGGCAGATCCTTTCCAATCTACTGTTAATAGATAAACTTTGCGCTTCCTTCCTACAGGTTTTGACTCAACGTTCACAGTCAAAAGACCTTTATCCTCTGGCTCTGTGTGTTGAAAGCCAAGCCCTTCACAACTCTCATCTCTACTGTGTTTACCAAGGTCAATGTAGTAAAAAATGGTTGAGATTGTAAACTTTATGTGTCTTTAACCACAATAATAATAATCATAATTAATAATAATTTAAAAGTCAACATAGGAATGCAAAAGTCAGGATCTGAAGTCTTTATTCTGTATGTATCAAACATTCCCTGAAAATAGCACATATAGAAATTATACAGAAGCAAAAACAACTGGAAAAATGAAATCATATAATTTATCTGTTGTACTCTTTAAATAAATTAGCATTTCAATTAAAATAAAATTCAAAATACTTAACCTGACCTATAAGACCCAGCATACTACAGCCTGGTCTACTCTAACTTCAATCCTGAATCACCCCTTTCACTCACCGTACTCTAGCCTTCTCCAGTTCCTCTCAGAGGTTTTGATATGGCATGCTTCTTCCAGCCTTGGACACACAGTTCTCTCTGCCTATATCACTCTTCCCCCACACCCTCACTTCTGCACGGAAGCCTCCTTGACTCTCCTAGATAGGGAAGTGTTTTCCCTATTAGATGCTCCGTTAGCAATCTGTATTTCTAGGCAAAGAAATAACAAACTATGTAAATAACTTTCTAATGTGTATTTCCCTCCCTAATGTATGAGTTCCGTGAGGATAGGGGACTAAACCTATCCTGTTTACCACTGTATCTCCAATGCCTATCAGAATACTTTATGCACAATAACAAATTAATAGTTATCGAGTGAATAAATAATCAGTGAATGAATTAGTAGGTCACTTTGTAGTTCTTGGATTACAGCAGGGGCAAGATTTCAGGATGTCTAAGATTTATTCTAACACTAAAATGACATGTTTTTGATTTTGTTTGCATTCCAGTATGAATCATTTTATCACCAACTTAGCTCATACCTATTACAGTGCAAACTCGGGCCCATGTAGTTTATATCATGTGGGTGTTCTCACCAATACTTGCCTTTCTAGATGCTTGGTTGATGCCATGACTACAAATACAGTGGAAGACTGAGTGCAAGTTTGAGATGTTCAGCCAGACTGCCAAATAGAGTTCATGCCTACAGCAATGAAGTAATGGAGATCTAAAGCAGAGAGTGACCCCAACCTGGTCCTCTTGCTATTGGGAACCATTGATTTGTTTGACTGTCAGACTTGTAATATATTTTAGGCTCTTGTTTATCACAGTAAACCGATCATATAAAATAGTACCTGAAATAGAGTCATTCAATAAATATAATGAGCATGCACATGCAGCCCATTCAAATAAATTTGTAATCCATCAACCTCACCCTACCTACCACTAAGAACATACGATCCATGGGTCTCTGGAAACTAACGCTGGATGTCCTGCCCCAGGTAAAATTGCTTCAGGAAAATGTACTAATCCAATTGAAAAAATCTCTTCCGTTAAGGACCTTGCAGAATTGCCGGCCGTCAAGCTGAAAGGGACCCAAGGTGTTTAGGTGTAATATTTCTACCTGGTAAATTTCAGAGGTAGGGGGTCTATTGCTGGGCTTTTCAAAATGGGTCATTTATTGCTATAAAAGAATCAAAGTGGAGTGGCAGGGACAGGAAGGGTGCTAAGTGATTAAATAGCCTAGCACATCCTCAAATTCTACCAATTGGAAACAGCCTTAATTGGAGTTTCTTTTTAGAGTGTAATTCCTAAGTGGAGTAATAATACTCTCTGAGTAGCCAGTGGGGAGTGAGGGGCTGGCAACAGGCATTTTTTTCACACAGCTCAAGTAACTAGAGGGACCAAGTGCAAATTCTAACACTCACAATATTACATGGACCATAGCCAATTCTTCATGGATTTGATTCCATAAAAATGAGTTTTGGCAGTTCAAGACAGTAAAATATTGTTTCCTTGTTCTTAAAGAAGATTAATTCTAGGGAAACCTTCTTTTCTTCTCCCACCAGTCTCCTTAAATTTCAGCCTCTCATGTGCCCAATGAAGAAATGCTTACATAGATTTGTGCTGAACCTCAGGGGTCACAATTCCATTAATTTCATTATTCTAATGGGGTGACAATGAGCAACCTTGTTCTTGAGTGAAAAGTTCAGGTTTTCTGAGATTTGCTGATCCATGATAATAATTACCTAGCATCCCAGAGCTAGTGCCAGAAATTGGATAAATTCCAGAAGGCTGGTTGGAGGTTCCATAATCCAGGGCTTAGCCTCAGTGGGCACTGCTGGGCTCTGAGGACAAAAGCAGGCAAAGGAAGACTAGCTGATTTCCCTGGAGAAAGAGATATGTTTCTGTAGGAGAGAGGTTGAGGTCTTAGGACATAGGCCAGATGGATATGAAACATAAAATGGGATCCTGAAGACCAAAAAAGAGGCAAAAGAAAGAATAGTACCCAGGTCCAATGTCTATGAAATAGAGCACCAGAAAAAGTAGAGATGGCCTGATTGTAACTGGATAAAAAAAAGTTACTGGAATTCAGAAAAATCTCTCATTATCTCAGAGGCAAAATCTGTCATGATTTCCCTAGAGAGGGGTAGAATCCAGGAAATTACTGTCATTCCAAGCCACTAGTAACAAATCCATAGTAAAAGCAATCAGAGAATTGCTCAATGAAGGCTAGGAGACCATTGAAGGGCACTCAAAGCATGATTTGTGAGTTTCAAGGTGTCTGACCATTGTAGGCAGAGGTAAAACTATTGCCTAGACTCCAAGGGAAGCTGCCCTGGAAAGTCATGGAACTGGACTCTAAGGAAGGCATATTGGACACAAGCCATAGTAAAGGGTAACAGGCAGAATAACAACAAGTCAGAACCAGGGCCGGGTTCAAGGTTTGTTTCATGGTCAGGAGAGTACTTCCTGTCCCTCCTCTGCTCAGAGCCCTCCTAAAGCTCTCATGTCACTTGGAGCGAAAGCTAAGACCTCAGATCAGCCCACACCCCCTTAGACCTGGCCCACCCCTATCCTCTCTGCTTCACCTCTCACTACTCCTGTCCCTTGCACACTCCACTCCTACCACACCAGCCTTCTGTGCCCTGCACTCTCATTACAAGGCTCTACTCTTGCTGTGCCCCTACTTGGAATACTCTTCCTCAGACGTGTGAATAGCTCTTCCCTACTGCCCTATTTTAAAGTGCGACAGCCAGCTTACAGGGGCTCCTTACATACCCCTCCATCTTTACTTTCTTTCCTGACACTTTTCATGATCTGATATACATATATTTTACCAATGTGTGTTTCTTGCCCTTCTTCCTCCAATAAAACGTATGCATGTTCTTTGAGAGCAGGGGTATTTGCCTCTTTGCTCCAGGGCAAAAAAAAAAGCCAGTACTTAGTAGATGCTCACAATATACTTGTTGAATATACTGAAATATTTTTTTGAATAATTGATGCTTTTAGCAGGCCTGGAATTGATTCATGCCATAGTTTTCACTATGTGTTTTCCCCCAGCTAACAAAATCTAAAGGAATATGCCAGAAAAACCAAAGTGTGGAACTAAAAGCAAAGCAACAGTAAAAGCAAAAAAGCTGTTCTTTCCCCACCCACAGCTCTACCCTTGTGTGTATTAAAGAAGAAAATGGTTCAGCTGTTGGAACCTCAATTAAGCTTTGCCAGAGGAAGAGGGAAACAGAAGATGGAAAGGAAACTTGGGAGGCACATCCCAGTGTTGCAGAGAAAGACGCAAAACAAAGAAAGGCTCTTCAAGACCTACAATATTCAGGCATCAAGGAAAACAAGATCATGCATGTTTCAATAATCACTGAAACCATGTAATGGGTAGATGAGAGATTCATTTTATTAACCTGTCTACTATGTGCATGTTTGAAAATTTTTTATTAAAAAATGAGTTTTTAAAAAATGCAGAGGAAGGACAGTGCCCTAATAAGCATGTGGCAGATATACTAGGAGTCACCAACTTCCTGGGGACACAATCTTCAGGAGCAATGACAGCAGCTCCAGTTCAGGAGTCTGCTAAGAACGACTCTGCAGCTGAATGGATGTGAGCATGAAGGAGACACCTTCCATCAAGGCAGGTGTTATGGAACTAAAGAATTCCTTTGCAGCAGCCAGTGTGGCTCACAGGAGGGAGTGGATGCCTGTTACTACACAGAGATCTACCTTAGTGTGTAGTGCCAATCAAAAGGCCAGAAACCGGATCTCAAAGGAAGCCACAAAACAAGAAAGTTGGAATGTTGGTTAAAACAGCAACAACAAAAACAAAACAACAAAACACACCTCAAATAAGATCTGATGACTGGGTCTGGCTCCACTGCAAATTTCTAAACCTTGCAAGGAGTCAGGTTATGCCTCAGAATCTACTCATCTCTGTGAGAGAGGACACAGTGCTCATAGGGAAAGGACTCTCCACCCCTATACAGTCCTTGCTCTTTTAAGAGCGATTTCCCTTGTAGGAGTTGACCGATCATGGATTCTGGGTGACTGACAGAATCTAACTGCCTCTAAAGGAAATGAAACCGTATTTTTTCCCAGCGACATTTCTTTCCTCAGATTGCCATTAGTACTTGGCTCTAACAAAATCATTCTGCCTGGGATAACTGTTATAAGGGCTGGGAATTATTTCGTTTCCTGAATAGGGTGGGTATGAGGCCCCTACTGTGATAAACTTGCCTGTCCTTGAATTCTTTTCAAAGGAAAACAATTTAGAAACTTGGCATTGAACTTGCACAGCTTCAGAGGTCCTGAAGGAACTCTGTCTGCTCCAGAGACAGACAGCGCAGCCTTGGGAAGCCTCTGCTGAAAGAATTCCAGCTACCATCCCAACCCCCTGCCCACTCCACAAACAAGAACCCCTCATTTGAGAGCAGAATAAGAAATTGGGGAGGGGATGAGTTTGGGACTTAAATTACTTTGAACCCATCAGGGCAAGACAGTTTGATTTTGTCCTTAATTTTTTTGGACTTGAAAGTTTTGGGTCTTTAACTTGCAAGAGGAATTAATTTGAGGACTTCCATTATTTCCAGGGCAATTGATAATAAGAGAACCCTTAAATTTGGAACCCTTCTATTATATTGGCATTTTATTATTAATGTGTATTTATTAATTTAAATATTGGCATATCTCAATATTCCATTTTGATCCTGTGGCAGAAATCCTAACTGCTCATTATTTTACACATGGCTGGAAATAATTTGGGATGGAAGCAGGTAATATGTTTTTGGCCTGAGGCCAATATGGCATTGAAGTGCATTTAAATAATACTCTGCTCTGACCCATTTTAGAGCTTTCTGAGATAAAATCTTTGTCTGAGGGATGCCTGTTTTTGAACATTATAGAAGACAAGTTATTGATTGCCAACTTGCTTATGTTGATAACGTTGGAAGATATAGATCTACAGGAGCATGTACGGCTACAGCATTCCTGAAAGAATTCATCTTAAGTGGGCACATTTAGACACAGCAGATGTGATGGCCAACAAAGAGGTTCCCTACCTGCAAACAAGCATGACCGGGAGGCCCACGAGGACCCTAATAGAGTTCTTACTGCGTCTCAGCCAACACAGTGCTTAGTTCAGATGCTCAGACATTTCTTCGTTCTGTCTTAAACTGGACAGTTGAGCTTCAAAAGATTAAATCTTTTAAAGGGAAAAAGGATAGGTATTTAAAAATGAAATTTTAAAAGTGAAATTTGGGCCGGGCGCGGTGGCTCACGCCTGTAATCCTAGCACTCTGGGAGGCCGAGGCGGGAGGATCGCTCAAGGTCAGGAGTTCAAAACCAGCCTGAGCAAGAGTGAGACCCCGTCTCTACTATAAATACAAAGAAATTAATTGGCCAACTAAAAATATATAGAAAAAATGAGCCGGGCATGGTGGCGCATGTCTGT